>NJDD01003851.1:44103-98144 GCA_002245505.1 Calephelis nemesis | reverse complement strand
AATGCAACCTTGACAAGCATCAGTCACGCATCAATTGACTAATTTGAATGGTGTTTTGGACAGTGACCGGAAATAAAGAGCAAGTATATTACTTACTCAATGACCATAATAAAGTTTTGCGAAGAATTGTCGCACTGATACCATCATCTCATACTTATAAATGTTGAATTACACAATAGTTATAATCTAGGACGCCAAATTGCTAGAGGGAGATATAGAGTTATTGTACGACTGGAAGTATGTTCTTTTTTCGTTTTAATACCTACACAGATATATTTTATAATACACAGATTTTTTGTGATCTAAGGTAATACACAAATAGTTAGCTCTGTTTCAGCATATAGCGATGCCTGCAATGGCGAGATAAAAAAACTAATTAGGTATGTAAGTAGTAATCTTTGAAATTTTCGTTGTATTTAAACTTACTTAACTTAATGTGAATTTATTTTACCTTCCTCTTCAATTTTTAACCGACGCCAAAAAGGAGGAAATCTTCGATTCGTCCAGATGTGATTGTTTTGTATGTTTGAAACTTAATTACTTGGCTAACAGCAATTAGACGTGAAGGTTCTTTTTGTGAAAGGTAGGAGAGAAAGGGATTGCTCCTAAACAAATTTGATCAAGATCCGACATGTGGTTTTTGAGTTAGGTATATGTAGTAACACATACTTACTAAGTTACTGGAGGCTGTGGTGATACAATTGAAGTCAGTTTTTTGCAGTTCCACTCAGTTTAAATCACATGTTTTACCGAGACAAGTAAGATAAAAACTTCTGAAAATCCCCGTTTTAAAATTTAAGTTTCCCCCGGTGTTGGTCCGGGCTTCTTTGCAGAATAGACCACCTGCCTTCCTGCCAGGCAGCTCGTAAAAGGCGAGCACAGTATTACCGCCACTAACACCGTGACATCTGACTAGGTGGTAGAGTTTCGCAGCGACTCACCCGGATTGATACCACCGCCTTACCTATTCCTGCCGCCATTGTGACGTGTTCCGGCTCGAAGGTTAAGGTAGCCGGTAAACTTACTTTTGCTTGAGGCCTAACACCCCATTTCCACCTTGAATTTTTGAATGGTGGCGTGAATTTTTTACCATCAGGAAATCCATCTGCTTATTTGCCTTCCAATATCATAAAATAAAATTGCTAGAATAAATTAACTAATGAATAATATTAAATTTGAAACAAGTCATGTACCTGAGATGAAATTAATATAATTTATTGTTTTTGCCTACCTGCTTACTATTCATGAAGTAAATTTTATACATTACGGTATAATAAAGAAACTTGAAAAAAAAATGACGTGCCAGCAAGGAAACAGGCTCTGTCTGACTCAGTAGATGCTACGGACAACATAAATATCCTGCTCGACAATAAACGAGCTTAGTATGTGAGTCGCTCTTGTCAAATCCTATCAGGAAGAGATTAACTGCAATGATGAAGCAATTCACTGTTTTAGTGGTTTTTCTCATAGCTCAAGTAAATGCCAAAACCTTACTCCGTAAGTATAATTTCATATTAAGTTTAAATGATAGAAAGAATGACAGTCATAAAATGTAGGCTAATTTAGAAATATTATTTAAATTCAACTGCCAAATTCAATTCCCAGACATGTACTATAAAAGTTATTTCTTTTTTTCTAGTCATTTTTGAAAATATAATAAAGGTTGGATGATTTTTGCAGTCAATTAGTGACAATTAGAATAATTATCTTACTATTTGTGATTTTGAAGATATAACTAGCTCTAAGGCTTGCCATTGTAGTTTATTTTAATTTGAGAGATAAATATGTCTATTATAAAGTATTATTAAGAAATTTTTATTATTTTCAGTTATGAAAACTATATAAACAAGGAACGAAAATAACAATAAATCAAAATTACAACGCATTACTTACTGATTATATTACTTAAGTAATGATAACCAAATCTCACTCAATGAACTTAGGTGACAAAATACAGACAGGTCTTTGTCTTATGGCTTAGATAAAGATGCCACCGTTTTACTTAAGAACTTAACTATGACGACTTAGGACTATTTTAAATAATTTTAAGCTTATTTCGTTAATTCGGGTGAGTACTTGCTATAGTTTAATTAAAGCTCACTTATACAGCATATGCTTCGCTCACTAGCTCTTTGCCCGCGACTTCGTCCGCGTAGAATAGTTCCGATTTTCATACAAACTTTCATGTCCTTTTATAGTCTTTTGGAAATTGGCTTTTAAAAAGTAGCCTGTGTTTTAACCCGGGTCTTTAGCTTTATGGATAATAACATTGGTTAAGTGGTTTAAATATGTAAGACTAAAGAAAAGACAGCAGATAGACAGACAGATAGACTTTCGCTTTTACAATGTTAGTATAGATTTAGGATGTACATTGATTTTAATTTTGAGGTATGAACATGGTAAACAAAACAACGTATTATTTGTGGGGAATAAAATAATTTTATAAGTTCAAGGTTAAGAAGTTTTAAATTTAAATTTTTACATAAATACATTATAATTTTACAAATAATGCAAAAGTGTAAAATATATTTTATAAAATTAATATGATTTCACGGAAATAAACACGTGAAATTTGCATACCCACTCACTCAGACTAATAAAAAAAAATAACAGAAGAAGCGGGCACAAACAATTATTGCGAACAAAGATTACTGTTACATACGAATATTACTTTTTTTGTGGTTTGAGCCTAGTCATTGTTGATTCCTAAAACTGGATCGTTGAATGTTGGCTTACGAAATCCATACTTGTAAGTTGTGACTTGTAAGTTGTAGCAGAAGACAGAAGCAGATTGTCATATTTTCATGATATAAATTAAAAACTAGGTATAATGCCGAAAAGTTTTTCTTTGTGTTCGTCTCTACATGAAAGGTTTTTACTTTTTGCATTACTCTTCGAGGCGGGAATTCGCCAAGTCTCGATTGTATTTTTTTAATTGTTTTTTTTTTAAATTATTTTGCCCCTTTCTGGGGCCGGCTAAGACCTTTAGGCCATGCTGCCACGTCTTCCGTATTAATTATTTCGTCATTAGTCACATGTCTTCCGTTAATTATTCTTACACAGTCATTAGTCACTATTTACAAAGTCACGTCAGGCTCTTGAGTAAAGCGGTGGTAACTTTACACAAGCACACTTAGGGAGATTTGGCGGCAGCGAGGAAATTTACGATACACTAATTTCTTCATGATTATTTCATTTAAGCACGTTCACTGAACAAAACTAAACTAATTCCCACCTAAATTAACTAATTTCACTCAGTATAAACACGAAATTCAATAATTATGAAAAAATACAACCATCTTCATTCACGATGGCGCCAAAACTCATTTTTTAATTGTTTTTTAATTTTATTTGGCATAACCATTAGCATCTGCCATTACTCAAACTTGAGTTTTCATCAAGTTTCCGCCGTCTTGGCCCGGGTCCCTGTTTTGCATCTGCCAACCAGACGGGCAGCTCTTAAGAGGCAAGCAAGATTAAAAGGGTCTTTACCGCCAAGACCATTGGTGATAGAGTGCTGTGCAGCAAATACTCACGTAGAACCCCCTGCCTTACCTATAGCTGCCGCCATGGCAGTGTCATGTTTCAGTCTGGAGGGTAGGATAGGGAACTAATATCTCGGCGATAAGACAGTGACACACCTACAACGTCAATGGTGTCTATAGGCCACGGTTATCTCTTACCATCAGGATCCAGCCATGCGCTTCTTCGCTATATTTTCTAAGTAAAAAATGTTCAAAATTAGCTATAAGTCGTCATAAAATGTCCTGTCAAGATCTTAGGTAAAACGGTGGCATCCATACACAAAGCTCATTGAGTGAGTTTTGGCGGCAATAAGAAAATATACAAACCATTCATTTCTTCGCGTATACTCACTCGTGCACTTTAAATATACAAAATTGTGGAAAAATTAACTAAGTTTGCTCAATAAGTTCACAATTCAATAATTATGAGACAAATTCGTTCATTACTTTTTGTCCCCTCCCCTACCCTCTACTTTTTTTTAGTTTCTTGTTGTTAATTAATTTGCCCCTTTGTGGGGCCGGTAAAGACCTCTAGGCCATGCAACTATGCCTTCCGTATTAATTTTTTATTTCAGTCCTTAGTCACTATTTACAAAGTCATGTCTGAGTCTTGAGTAAAGCAGTGGTTTCGTTACACAAGCTCGTCTAAGAGATTTGGCGGCAGCGAGGAAATTCACGATACACTAATTTCTTCCTGATTATTTAATTTGTGCACTTTCACTGAACAAAGTTAAACTAATTCCCATCTAAATTAACAAATTTCAGTCAAAATAAACACGATCTTCAATAATAGTGAAAAAATTATCTACGGCCATCTTCATTCATGATGCCGCCAAAACTCCTCTACTTTTTTCTAATGTGTCTTCTTAAGACATGTTAAGACTTACGGCCATACTGCCTATTTGTGAGTCTTTTTTAGTTCAATAAAAGTAGCGATAACCATTTTGAGCAACTTACGATACAAATTTCACACTAAAATGTGCAGACGTAGGTGCACAAATTCTTTGCCAGCAGGTTTTATTTTAATGTGTGGTGTTATATAGGTAGGTATATATTCCCACCCCTATAATATAGTTTACTGAAACGTCTATCGGGACAATTACTCCTGAGTCAATATCCCACATGTCTGTAAAATCATGAGCCGTCTTATTATTATTATTATGTTATTTTTATATAAATAAAGTCATAATATAGGTATTTTGCTTCAGACTCTAAACACGTGGTACCCTAGTAGTTCAGTCCGAAAATTTGATATAGATACTGCAGAGAAGTTAACCCCATGACGTCACATTGGTAACTTTTACTTAGAAGGTTGATGCCACCACTTCTTGGTGGTGGACATTTTTTGAATAAAGTAAAGCAAAGTTATAAAACTTATTCTAAACGTAGGTACTTACTGAATAACTTTTAGAACTTCTGGAAGATAATTACTTCCCCAGAAGACATTTATTGAAGTTACCAAATATATTTTCATGATTTAGTCGATAAAAATGATAAGTTAATAATTTACTGGTTGAAATGAAGTTTTTACTGGTATATAAAAGTACTGACACACCTGAGATTATTGGGAGTCAATCTCATTCTAAATAATTATTTGACTCTTAATTTGAGCACGTAACTAATAGTAGTTGCGCTAGTTATAAAAACTATTACATTTGCAGCTTCGAAAAATTTGCATGTCGAATAAGTTTTTTATGTACTCAATAAAAACAAGTATATTTTTACTGTTATAGGTAATAAGTTCAACGAACTCTTATTTGTTATTTCGCTTATGAATAAAACTTATCTGTGACCGAATATTTTAGTTATTAAGAAACAAAACTTTTAGATATATTGATATTGATATACCTCGATATTGTTATATTTATATTAATATACCTTAAATCCTGCAATTTAAGGTAAGTATATTGATATTGGTGAATGAATGCAATAAACTGGCACACAAATGCCTACCAATTTTGGGAATCGAACCCAAAGCGGTGGTATTCGTTGGCGTTAAGCATGTAACACTAACCCCTCGACAAACGAGGTGTTCAATAAAAAACAAATTATATGAAACAAAATGAAAAGAAACAAGTTTATTGGAATTTAATAACAAAATATTTCGTTACATATGTCGAGCAGGAACTAGTTGGTATGTAGATATTCAACTTCATTAATAAATAAAAATAACAATACGACACAGTTGTTTCAAGTATGCAACTTTATGTCGGACCTGACACATGTCAGTAATTTTCCGTACGGAATATGAATGAGTTTGCATGGGATGCCATTTTGTTTCGAAATTTCAGAACAAGATTACATAAAGGAATTAAAAAAACATAGCGAATCCATACAAATCAATTGAGCTATACATTCGGATTTTTTCCGTACGGAACTTTAATGGACTTTTAAGGGACGCCATCTTTTTTACTTTCTTTCTTTGAGTATTGGCCTTCACGTTAGTATTTTGCCATTCGTCAAGTAGTGTTCTTCAAGTTTGCATTAAATTTTATATCAATTATAATTAGTCATCAGTCATAAGTCGTCAGTAAGTCATGTCAGGCTCTTGGGTAAAGTGGCGGCCTCATGTAATGAGATTTGGCGGCAACGAGGAAATACACGATACGATAATTTCTTCACGATTATTTTATTTGTGCATTTTCACTGAACAAAATTAAACTAATTCCCACCTAAATTAACAATTTTCAGTCAAAATAAACACGATCTTCAATAATTGTGAAAAAATTATCAACGACCATCTTCATTCACGATGCCGCCAAAACTCCTCTACTTTTTTCTAATGTGTCTTCTTAAGACATGTCAAGACTTACGGCCATACTGCCTATTTGTGAGTCTCTTTTGCAACGAGGAAATACACGATACGCTAATTTCTTCATGATCATTTCATTTGTGCACTTTCACTGAACAAAATTGTACAAAACGCAACCAACATTGACTAATTTCACTCAATATCAACACGAAATTCAATAATTATGAAAAAACTTCGACCATCTTTTCTCTCGATGGCGCCAAAACTCCGGACGCCATCTTGTTTCGAAATCTCGAAGCGGGGTTCTTTAAACGAATTCCAAATGTACGTGTCTTGAAGGCCCAAGATAACTTCAGCTGTTCAGCTAAGGAGTGGCAGCACTCGCATCACTAAAACCAAAACTAGAACCATGTCTCCGCATTATGGTGATGTATTGAAATGTCATTGATTTGGCGCATTTTTGTATTTCAAACCACTATGTTACATCAGAGTTTAATGCAAAATTATTCACAATAATCCTTACATATTATATTTATGCATGCAATAAAATTTTATTTATTAAATTAAAATTAATACCTGACTGCATCTGAATTAATTACACAAATTGCTTCAACCTTTTGCAAATTATGATAACAAGGTCAAATATATTATTAATATTTGATGTATATTCTAACAAAATTGTAGGGAAATAGAAAATGCATTGTAAGAAAATTTGCATACCAGTGAAATAGCGACACTAACCTTAGAAATTAAGACCTCCGACCATTCGACCGAAAATGTCTAAAATTCGACCTCATGAGAAATGTCCGCTTTGATCCAGGTTCCTTGAGTAGATAGAATAGGCCGTCTACATCTCTGTCTGGTAGATCATAAGATGCGAGCGTAGATTGTATGGGTCATTATGAACAAGACCACTAGTGGTAGAAAACTTTGCAACTTGCACTGGTCGGGATTAGCTGCCATTCCTACCACCATAATGGTCGTGTCAAGTTCGTGTCCCGCAGATAGCGTAGCCGGTAATCTTGCAAAATAGACTTAACACCCCGGCCACTGGACGTTTTATTTATTTTCCCCGTGTTGGCTTGGGCTCCTTTGCATCGGCCTTTCTTGCCAGACAGCTCGTGAAAGGCGAGCATAGGCTTATCATCACTAACACCGTGACATCAGACTAGGTGGTAGAGTTTCGCAGCGACTTGCCCGGATTGGTACCACCGCCTTACCTATTCCTGCCGCCATAACGTCATGACGTGTTCCGGTTCGGAGGGTAAGGTAGCCGGTAAACTTACTTTTGCTCAAGGCCTAACATCCTGACCTCAGGTTGGCAACGCACCATTACCACCTTTGGTGTCTCTGGACGGCGTGAATTTCTTACTATCAGGAAATCCGTCTGCTTGTTTGCCTTCCTATAATAAAAAAAAACCATCAGGGGAGACCTGTGCTTGTTCGTTGACATGTCACATTAAAAAATAGACTTCCAATGAAAAAAATTATATCCTCTTGTTGGTCCCGGGTTCCTTTGATGTAAGGCTAAATACTTTTCTACTAAGCAGCTATAAGTAAAAGTACTAAGATCACTTTCTTTTCATCAGGTGACCTACTTGCTCGATTGCCTCCTCTTGTATACAAAAAAACGACAGGTTGTACTCCGGGAGTGCCGGAGAAGTGAACATTTGAATATTAACATTGTGCATTTTTGATATTTTGGGCCGCCGTGGGCGCGGGTAAAGACCGCTCCGTGAGTACTTAGGCTGAGGTAGAAAGCGTCGCGTTCCTGTTCAGCGTCGCTAAAACCATGATTAACTTTTAGTACCTGAACCGTCTTATTAATAAACACGGACTAGGGTAGGAGGGTAAGAGTAAAATTAGGTCGATATTATAGTCTCTATCACCCTATAATAAAGACTATAATACGAGTCTGAACTTTGGCGTACTTTACTCCTTGTTTATTAATAAGACAGGAAGAGTTTTGCGGCGAGTTGGCCGAACCGAGTTAGTATACCGTTTTACCTAATTATGGCTCGCTACTGTCTTATTCCAGTGTAAAGGTAAGCACCATCGTCACCTTTGATATCTTTAGTTGACTTTTTTATTGTCTAATATGTTGCTGACCGCGAGTTTTTACTTCACCGGGCTATTTTGGGCCGAGTTTAGATGTTTAGTATTTTTGCCTCTAGGAAATCCAGCACGTGTCTTCTAATTTAATAAAAAATATAATGTCACAATAGTTACATATTAAGTACTAGCTTCCGCCCGAGACTCCGTCCGCGCTGATGTCGGTCTTCTCGTGATAAAACTGAAAAATTAAGATTATTTTTCTACGTATTTTTCCAGAATAAAAAGTATCCCATTTTATGCCCAGTATAATAATGTATAGTTATGCCAAGTTTCATCGAAATCGAACCGTTAGTTTTCACGTGATGCCTGAACATACAGACAGACAAAAATTTTTTTAATCACATATTTGGGTTTAGTATCAATCCAGTAACACCCCCTGCTATTCATTTTTTCAATATTTTCAATGTACAGAATTGACCCTTCTACAGATTTGTTATATGTATAGAAGATTATTACCTTTATCTATCAAACGCTTATTCCCACTATTAATGTATCAATAATATATAATAACCACGCCATTACACGAGAAAACATATAACAATTTAAGAGCAAAAACTTCGTTACGCAGCTTCATATTTGTAATAGTAATTAATTTATGATTGTCGATACAGTTAATACAACAATGATTGGAAAAAAACCTATTCATTGCTATTGTAGCGTAACAATTACCCCTGATGATGATATTAAACTAGTACCTCCAACAGCTTATTAGTCCGATTTTGCAACATCTTACACAAAGACTTACACAGTTGTTATGTAGTAATTGTAATATTTAATTATTAACAAAGAAGATATGTAATAAAACCACAAAAGATACATAACATCTTAAAAATATTCCATCTTTGATTCTCTTGCTTGTCCAGGGAAAACCCTTTTAATAGCCACCAATCATCCACACAGCTCGGTTTCTATTCCTAAAAGGTTCTCCCTCTAAGTGGGTCTAACTGCTGTAAACTATTCCAATTACTTAATTATTTTTGGTGCCTAATAATTTTTAACTTACAGTTAAACAAATTATAAGTGAAATATACAGGTATAAGTGTAACTTCATTTAAAAATATGTGAGAACTGACTTTCGATTTCTTGCAATATTTTGCGTCCAGATTTCGGGATGACGCAGTTCTTTTCCTGGTAAGGTGTATTTTAGGGACACCTTTAAAGCGACACTTCATCCTTATCTTTATAAAAAAAGGATCTTCACGCCCATATCCCGAAGAGGTAGGCAGAGGCAAAACAGGGGCACCCACGACTAAGTCCCACAATGTAATAGGTGGCAAACCTAACGCCAGCCGGACACATAACCAATCCCAAGCAAATTTTTTTTAAATTAGGAAATTGTAAAACCAAATTTTCTTATCTTTATATATTTTCTTAGTTGAAATCGAGTTCCCTATTAGTAAGTATACTTAAAAATACACTACATGCACTAAGCAGTTTTGTCGCAAACGGCTATTGAAAGTGCTTTTCTCGTAGGTATTAGTTGAAATGGACATTAAGGTTTAAGTACGTGGGGGACTTTGCCGGATTCATTAAAAAATAATTTCATGGAAGTCTGCTGAATTTTGACAGATTTGTTATAGTATCACAAAATGATCCAGCAAGAAGGGTGTTGCTATCTGCATTACGCCTGAACCAATTTTGTTATTTTTTTGTGTTAGTTATTGTCATGTCATATGTTCATATAGAAAAACTAACTACTAATTGCTAGTAGACAATAAAAATTATAATAATAATAAAAAATATCCCTGGACAACCCACACAAATTTAATCTTACCCCAAAGTAAGCAAATTATATGCTTGTATTATGGGTGTCAGTCAACGATAATAATACGTAGAAATATTTATATAGATACCAGAATAAATTTAATAAACACCAAAACCCGGAAATGCAGACATCTAAATGTTCATCACACAAATGTCTGCCCCCGTCGGGAATCGAACCCGAGCCTTGCGGTAAGTCGATGTAGTAGCGTATATGCTAGCCACTCGACCAACGAGTCAAGTCGACGAGGTCAAGGTCAAAATTAAAGTCAACATTTAGCGTTAGGTATATAAGACTTAGCTGCCTTTGTTATTAATACCCTGATTTATGGTGTCTTTCGTATATGGTTGTTAGTGTCCGTCTACTACCGAAGAGAAGAGCTTGTTTGTTCACCATGACGTAAAGAATCATTTGGTTGTTGACAAGGCGCTGACGTATTGAAATTATCAAGTTCCTCTAGTTTTATCACCATTTGGTGCACTTTTTATCACACAATATTATTATTTTCTTATAATATCCTAGTTACAAGCCACTGATAAGCAATACCTATCAACTGCTAATTAATCATACCAAATGCACTTTTTAAGTCTGCAACATTGTTGCCAGTGATAACGGTAATCTCTTGATTGTGAACCAAATTACAATGAAAATGATAATTTTATAACACAAAAAGGTTTTTAGTTTTTTGCAAAAATTTATTACAAATGTATTTGAAAGCTCTTAGATTGTTTAAATCAAGGTACAGAACAGTCACGCACCTTTAACATCTATGGTATACATGCCAACTGTTTTCGTTTGTTTTTGCTATCTTTCTTACTATCAAGAGAGCCGTGCTCTTATTTACGAACTTATAAATAGAATAGGTATTTCTATCCATCAATATTGTATTAAATGTGGCTGAAGCAAAGTTGCGAACTTTTTGGTCCTATATGTGGAATGTAAACCGGTTAAAAAAAAGCAAACAAATGAACCCTTATACTTAGAATGTAACCTTCGGAAATCCGGATGTAATATAAATATTTGATAGCAAACTTAATGATAATATTATTATACCTGAATTAACATGAATTTTGCTTCCTGATTACTGCATTTAAATAATATCAGGTTTTTTAAAATATAAATTGCCAATTGCCAAGTTGCCAATGTACAAATAAAAAACCCATGATACTAATGGATTTAAGGATCAAACGATATTTGTTATGACACTCATTGGTAAAGAGTGAAGACTCTTTATTAAACATAAATCATCTCTTATTTTTAACATTTTTTTAATTATTTATACGGCATATTCAAGGTAAGAAGCTTCGATCCCGGTCGATTTTTCTAATTCCCGGATTTCGGGATTATCTACAGTTAATCTCGGATCCCGGGTCATATTTTAGTCCCAAAATTTTCGGGATTAAGTTTCATAAATCCTGGTATTTTCGGGATTTGTATAGTCTTTAAAAATGTAAATACAAATGTACGTGAAACGAAACGTCTTTACTTTCATTTGACGTTTTAACGGCCATCTTGTATAAATTGCCGATTTCATTTGTTTTTGCTAACTACAGCTAAGTACCACCGTATTACGTATAAAAAATCATCTCTCGTTTTGTCGAATCCTCTCCTCACGATATAATATTTTTCTTGATTTGTCGTTATTTCGTTCTATGCAACTAAAATATCAACGAATACAATAAAAACATTTCGAATTCTGTATAAATAATTAAAAAATCTTTATTAACCGACAAAAAGTAAGAGATTAACTACTCATCCCCATTTTATTTCGTATCATACGTTCTGAATCGATCGACAACACCCAGCATAGCCTTATAATATCTCACGCAAATGAGATATAAGTTGGTAACTAAAATTAAGTACTTGTATCTTTTCCACTGGTTTGAAAATTTATAAGATTATATCTAACTAGGAATAAATGTAACAAACATTTCTGACAGAAACAATCTTCAATGTTTTTTTTTTGTTTCAGCGAGCTATGTCACTCCATGCGACTACTCAGCCAAAGATCTAGAAGACTGTATTAAGAAACAAATTGATCAGAACTTATCAAAATTTGCTAAAGGTGTGCCTGAACTAAATCTAGATCCTCTAGATCCTGTTAACATCAGCGACGTGATATTGGATCAAAAAAATCTTAAATTGACATTTGCCAAAAATAGGTTTGCCGGCCTTAGTAAAGTCAAGGTTACCGATTTACGGTAAGAGTTTTCTCTTCACAATCAATACAACATATATAAAAAAAATGTGTGTGTACTTATGTACACGCGTTAGAAGTTATACTTCTTCGGCGTAATAAGATAATAATCTTTTTAAAAATTTTATCTTTTGCCTTATTTTACATTACATTTGTAGACAAAATGACACTAACCATAGAAATAAAGAAATATTGTTAATACAGTTGTCAGTTCTCACGCAAACATACGTAGATGTCCTTACTTTTACTTTGTTGGTACCTTTTTTTGAAAAACTAAAATGTTATCTATAGCTAACTTCATCATGTCGGTTTTTCGTAAAAAATTTACCCTCATCATTTTTTCCTAACGCGCCAAAAGAAGTATAACTTCAAAAAGTCCCTGGTCTCATCTGTCTGTTTACAATAAACTTGAAAAACACTACACAGTTTTCGTGTGGTTTTCAACTATAGATAGAGTCATTCCTGTTAAGGTATTGTGTAAATATATTAATTATATGTACCTATACTCTTCGTCACAACCGCTGTATTCTAGTCGACAGGCAGGGAATTTAAATCCCTCTCTGCGAAGCTACTCGCGTAAAATGCCCTTTGTGAACGCAAGTAACTACCTACGCGCGTAAACGCAATTTGTGGACAGGCTGTAAATAGCTGTACCTATTACATCAATCTGTAGACACCAAAGATGATACTAGATCTTGCATAAGTAAATAAAAAGAATGTTAGCACGCTTTCATAAACCACGATCTGTGTTTTTTAAGTGTAAACTTCTTTAGCGGCGTTGCGCACTTTTTTTGGAATGTGTTAAAAAAACTTCTAAACTCGCGTCAGGTCAAGTGACCTGACCGAAAATTCGTAATACGGCGCAGGGCGCTTGCGCGAATGTTCGTGTTGTCATGTTTGTGCACTTTAGCGAAACAAATGAACATTGTATTCTACCACATAAATGATAGTACTTTCATACTGATAATTAAAGCAAATCGTTCAAAATTATTCCCTAACCATTCCAAAATAACAAAAACGCACAACGTTAGCATTCAAGTTTTCACTTCTGCCGGCAGAGGGCAACCTAACTTTTTTTTTAAATTATTGTACAACAAACTTAATAAACAAACATAATGTCAGCATTAAGTAGATTTATGCCTCTTAATTATGTATAATGTTTTTTATACGTTTTTAGTAAACATACAGTTTCCTTTCCTTACTTTATAATATCACGAGAAATATCCGTCATAACATTGGTAATAACATTGTTAGAATACACAATTCTAACACTTCAATAACCTTCCGATGCTATAACAATGAATTGCGATCGCATAAAATACTGTTCTTATTCCGCTTATTGTATTCTAATCATCAACCATTGTAATTCTTTAGAATGCGTTATTGATATAATATGTGTGAGTTTTGTAATAAGTGATTTTAAACAATGGTTCTTCCTTTGATAAAAGGAAAAACTAAACAAAATTTGAGTTAACATAAACATTTTGATGTGACAACGCCTCATAATTCGATGGAGCCGGCTGCACACACCAAAAAACATGAATCATGCGGCGAGTGCAAGCGAGAGCGCGGAACGAGCGACAAAGATGCACAAATTATTGGCCTCCGTTCTTATGACGTTGTCACGTTCACAGTCGTCGGTAACCCGACTACAGACAACCGTGTCTTTCTATTTAAAAATAATTTTATTAATTATTTAAGTTTAAAATGACGTCTTCCTAACAATTAAAGATGACGTCTCTAGGATGTCACCATCTTACTGTTGCATAATATATGAAGTCAAATTATCCGTCGGATATCCTCATGATAAGAGGGTGATGGAGCTTCCCAATCTCTTAGGTTTCCAAATCAGATTACAGCAATAGCAAGCACTGAATTTGTTGCAGAAAAAAGCAGTACTAATCTCTTGTGTCGTTGCAAGACACTACCATCTGATTTCTTTAGGTGATAAGATACTGAACACGGCTCTCCTGATGGTGAGAGACCTGGCCTAAAGACACCGTAGATTTTGTATTTGTGCCGCTGACTTGTGGCCTATCGTGCAAGTCTTCCCGCTACCCTGCTACCGAAACATGCAACGTTCATTTTGGTGTCAGAAATAGGTAAGAAAGTGGATCCCTACAAATTGCTGCATGGCTCTACCATCAACCTTTCAGACAATAAAATACATACATATAAAATACACTACAATAAATACAGAAATAAAAGGAGCTCACTTCGAGCTCGTTTTGTCAATGACCCTCTTACTACTGATAGTTTGCTTTTAACTTTTTACGATATTTTTGTTGTAAGTATCTTCACGCCCATATAACCGAAGAGCTAGGCAGAGGCACAACCAAGGCACCCACGACTAGCCCAAGACACCAAGTCTCAGTTAATTTACCTGATAGGTGGCAAGCCTTTCGCCAACCGGACACATATTAATTTCCAGGAGCGACACCGTTATTTTTATTAGAAATTTGAAAATACATATTTCTTATTTTTTTATTGTTGTTCAACGATCCAGGGATCGAATCCAGGACCTCAAGAAGATAAGTCTGTCGTCTGACCAATAGTCCACAGAGTCGATTATGTTATTATTTTCCTAGCTGACTATAATCTTTTAAATAAAATAATTTATTTTATTTATTTACAGGGTTGATCTCGGTAAAAAGGATTCATTCTTCAGTATTAAATTTATAGGCAACTTAAGTTTAACTACTTATTATACTGCAGACGGACAAATACTCATCCTACCTATTAAAGGACAAGGAGATGGAGTCATTAATGCCAGTAAGTGCCTTAATTTGTTTATAACAAACATTTTTCAAACAAAATCCCGTTAATTATCTAATTAAAACAATTACCTATGTATTAATACGTGATGCCAAAACTTTGGGCCACAGTTTATGTGTAGGAGAAGTGCAGTAAGAGAGTGCTAATATTTTACTATAACAATGCTTATAAAGTACATTAAATCAATAAATAAAACATTACCCACACTACCATGCATTTGACACACACAAACAAATATATTGATGATAAAGATAAAAGATCACAGGTGGAGCACAATAAAGTTTGGAAACAAAGTAGTTGGTCTTGATGAGGATGTCGTTCTTATCAATGAGATATTAAAATTTATTAAGCGATGAGCGACCACTAGTTAAAAGAATTCTTTGTTGTAAAATTTATTGCATGCTTTGTTGGTTCTGTCATAGGGAAAGAAACAGACAGACAAAACAGCAGGTATAAAAGGCGAATGTGGATGAATGGATTAATTACTTAGGGTCAGATTGTTTCGATGTTTAAAATTATGTAAATAAATAATTGATATAATTTTACAGCTGACGTTGAGGTTGAAATAAACGTGACACTTAAGCACGTGAAAAACAAAGATAATGCTTATCACTTAAAACTGCACCAACCTAACTACAAATATAACATTGGTTTTGCTGAAATCAAGTTAAATAACCTCTTTGGAGGCAACAAGGAATTAGGTAAGTTAAGAAAAAAATATATAAAATTTAAGCTAGTTATCGTTGGTACAGGGTAGATTTTAATTTCGGGGAGACCCTCTCCAGGTTCGCGGATGGTACTGGACGGGGTCCCGGTCCCACATAAAGTACTTGGGCCCCATCCTGGAGGGAAGGTAGACCAAATACCCGACCAGTTTCTCTCAATTGTAATAATCGATGCAAGTATTTATAGCGTATCATTTGTAAACATGGACTAACGTAGGTGTAAAATTATGTCTGTGTCATATTGCAATAAAGACTGTTATAATACCAGGTTGAACCTCGGAGTATTTTACTCCGTGTTTATTAATAAGACTAATGTGTGAAATTTATGTGGAAGAGTACATTAAACTTTTATGCAGCTCTGGTCATATTTTAAGAAAATAAAGCCAGAATATTAGTCTGAATCGATCCTCTTTTAAATAGTGAATCCCCCGTTTACAATTGGCTTAGTATTACGTATGTGCAGAGACTAATAAAAAAAATTTGTCTGCTTAATATTTCTTTTGTAAATATCTTTAACGTGTTTCACACATCATTTCGATTTCAATATAATGTACAGACAAGCCTAAATATGAAAAAATTGTTTAATAAAAATGATATTTTATGATTAATATGAAAAAAGAAGAATTATTTCGTCCCAGACAGGATTTAAACCTGTAACCTTTCGTCTCAAATTGTTTATCTATAACTAAAATTAAGATTTTCTTCGCCGTCATGATTTTCGAAACTGAAGAAGTACATAATTATTTGCTTTGCCAATTATCTACTGATAGGTAATACTAGAAACGAAATAATTAATGGTTATATTCCCTTTAATGTCAACTACAAATATTTTTTTAAGGTGAAACAATTACAAAATTTATAAATGAAAACTGGAAACAGCTGATAGATGAAATTGCTCCACCGGCCATCAAAGAAATAGTTGTTACAATAATAAAATCCATCAAGAAATTCTTCGGAGCGATACCCAATGACCAGTTGTTTGTGAACTACAGTGGACCAACGGCATAAGACAAGATATCCGGTTTATTCGCACTAACATAATTAATAAATAAATAAATTTAATAATTAATTTGAAAATTTACAACAAATTAAAAGTAAATATTATCAACATAATTATCGTTTGTATCACACAAAGCAATATCTAGCAGGCAACCATTTTGTGTAGGGAAGCTATAACATTTAAACATAATGTTCAGTAGGTAAAAAGATAAACATGCCAATTCTATGAAATTAAAAATAACCAAAATATAAGTAGGTAGCATAAACTTTAAAAACGGTTTGTTTATCTCTTATATGTCACCAACTCTGTAATGTAACATTTTCTGCAATATATAGGTAGTACCTAGTACTATTTAAATTATGCGCTTCGGCTATATTCGTCATGTCGAATTCGAATGTATTTTAAAGATATCTGTATATCAAGTTGCTATTACATAATTAATCATTTTGCTTAAACTTATATTAAGTTAACCAATTTAAAAATGAAAGTATAAAGTGTAAAGCCGAAGCGCCTATTTTTAATAGTATACTTACCAATACAGTTTCAGTTGTGACGATAAGGTTTATCCCATTTCGAATCCCAATGATATCCTATAATTTTCATTCGTTGTTCTATCCCGCCAAGATTTTTATTTTTTTAAAGAAGTAGTAATAATTTGCAATATCAGCTTTTTTTGCACGAGCCTCGTTTGCTATTGTGTTGTTATCTATCTATATACCTATTTTTCATTAATAACATTTACTGATTACTAAACCTTGCCATATCTTCTAGTTATTCATTAACTTACTATTTGACCACGAAAAAAGTATTTTGAATAATAAGTGTAAGATTTTTGTTAGTGTATAAATATGAATTTTTTCTCTCTCTATTTAGCTATTACATAATATATATTTAGTTTAAATATTTTTAGCAGGTACTATTTATATTGACTTTCTTTTCCTTTTTTCTTTCTTTTCATAAAACTTCACAAAGCGAGACTGTTCACAAAGTAAGACTTTTAATATAAAAAAAACAAAACTATTTGATTGATTGTAAAAAAAGACGGGTTGTACTCCGGGAGTCCCGGCAGAAGTGAAAACTTAAGTATTAACGTTGTGTATTTTTGATGTTTTGGAATGGTTAGGGAATAGTTTTGCGTAACTTACTTGCGTAAATACATTTATTGCGCTATCGTACACAAACATAACAACACGAACATTCGCGCAAGCGCCCTGCGCCGTCTTACTAATTTTCGATCAGGTCACATGTCCTGACGCGACTTCAAAAGTTTTTACGCATTCCAAAAAAAATACGCAATGCCGCCAAAGAAGTTTTCACTTTAAAAATGCAATGGAAAACGTTGCTAAGCAAATTGATTTAGTTTTTATCATTCTTCAATACCTATTTTACAAAGACCCACTGCTGCCACTGCTTGTCCAAATTTAAATCAACGCCCAGCGTTTTGGGCTTGGCCATTCCTATCATAGCGTCAGTGCTATTCATCGTTGGCAGGTTTGAAGGGCTAATTAGTCAGTAAACTTTATTTGGCGGGAGAATTGACATCTTACCTCAACAGTACATCACTAACTTTTGTATCGTTGGTGTCGACGTTTTTGAAGTGAAACTTCTTTAGAATCGTTTCGATTTCAAAACGGGTGCAACGGAAAAACGACAGGTAAGAGACACAAACATATATTCATCTCATTCTTTTGTCGATTTACTGAAGTTTCACTACTATCGTGTGTGAATCGCACACACACCTTTTTTTAAAGTTTCTTATCATAATATCCTACTTACCACTTTCTACCCAGAAAAAAATATATATTTCGACTAAAATAAAGTATGACGGAAAGAAAAAGAGTATCGTTATAATGTGAGAATTTTAGTAAAACTAAAACTAGATTTGCCATATAAATATACATAATTTAAATTATGTCGTAGGTGTTTTAAATATTTTAAGTTCAAGACTGGTTTTATATTCATTTGTTTTTGTAATCTCAAGGATTCTTGGAACATTTGTTAAAGTAGATATAACTAAATAAATGATAATTGAAATAAATATCTATTATGACGTGATTACGTCGTTTTATTCTTTTTTGTAAAGTAAGTAGTAAGTAGTAAATGTACTTTTTATTGTAGATGACATTAACTTTTAAAAACTTTGTTTTGTGGTTGGTTACTTACTCCAAAGGTGTAAAAGCTTATATTCTATAGGAAGTAATTGGGTTTACAAGTAAACTTAAAGTTATCACCCAATTAAAGAATATATGAAATATTTGAGCTAAGATAATTTGACACAAAATTTTAGAAGCTTCCTAACACTATCTCGAGAAGAAATAACTCATGTTATGGATCATTCCCTGAATTATTATGATTATGGATATAACAGCTTCTATGTACCATCTCGTTGGTCGAGGAGTTAGCGTATACTCAGGTCAAACTCAGGTTCGGTTTCCGACTAGATCAGACATTCTGTTTTTTTAATTTCAGAGCCTACGTGTTTTCATAAAAAAATATTGGTTCTGGTATTCATGTAAGTATTTTAAGTATCAGTATCTTTGACTTACACCCATAACACAATAATATAATTCGTTTACATTTTAGTTAGATTCAAGTTGTGTATTTGTTTGATTGATTTACTTATATTTCGTTTTCACGTCAAAGTAGATGATTTTAATTTTAATGATTTGTATTAAAGAAAAAGTCCTTGGAAAAAAACATAGTCTACTTTGTATCTCAATATCTTGAGGCGCTAGGTAGCGTTATTTTTTATGCATAAGACGGTGAACAAGTTCCTGGTGGTCAGAATCAACCGCAAGAGAATTTGTCATTATGTCGGTAGGAACAGATAAGGCGGTTGCCCTACGGTGGTACCTATTTAAGTTGCTGCACAGCACACTGCCATCAATAGCCTTGTTGGTAATTATAAATTTAACCTATATTTGTCTCTTATGCTATCTAGCAGCGCGGTAGATGCTCTATTACACCCAGGTCTCGGGCAAAAAATATATTTAGGTAGATATGTTAACAAACAAAAGGGCAAAAAATATAATTACATGAAAAGTTATTAAATATATACTTACTAAAACATTATTATACTTAATTAAAATCTATTAACAGTTTCTTCGCTACTATTACTTTCTGGGATCGAAGCCATCGTCCGAAGAGAGAATTCGTCAAACCTGGATTCACTGTCACTGGGCTCGTGTCGTCGTCGTCGCGGTAGAGTAAATCTTATCCAACCACGTTTGACTGCTATGTAGCCTGCTAATATTACTACCAAAACTGAGAGACCCACTGACATTCCTATAATACCAGCACGAAATTGCGGAGCTGCAACGTCACCTAAAAGTAGTGAATGAATGTGTTTGTAGCTTTTTACCGATTACGTAGATTATTAAACACTATTGCCTATAATTAATAGGCATTTAAATGAATTAATACACTTTATTACATATCAATATTTGTATAGCACTAAACAGCGAACAAGCACAAGGTTCTGCCGATGGTAACGGATAACCGTATTTTATAAACATCATAGACGTTATTTAAGTACGCCTCTGTCACATCACAATTGTTAAGACTATTGCACTTTTGACTTACATTTTGATAACATTTAAGTGAAGGGGCTTGAAGGCAGTCTTATGGCTTTAGTACAATAAACCAGACTTGGGGTCAGAGTTGGGCGTAACCAACTACTTTTGTAATCAGATTAATAATCTGGTTGAAAGTAATCATGATTACATCAATCATAATTACTTTTTATCTGGATTACTTTCAATCATGATTACTTTTGTAATTGTTACTTTTGATTATAATAATCAGTAATCTGATTACATGCAGAGACTTGATTAAACATTTAGTAGTTAATAATAACAAATGCGATTCGATACTTAATCAGTCAATCGTATCACGTATGTCTGCGATTTTCTATAAAAAAATTATGTAATTTTCATGATTGAAAATTATACTATGTAATCGCAATCTCACTTGGGGTGAAGAAGATAATTTATGTCATCAGCGCTAAGTATAAATAAACGATTATACGATTACGAACTAAATATAAGATTTAACAAATTAACAAAACCATTGTGAAAATTCTGTTGACAACCACCAAAACTTATTTTATGTGTATGCTATCTTCTTTCAATAAAACGAGCAGAAAAGAGACGGAATATTTTAGACATGTCAGATTAGTCAATATATCAATTAACGATGTTCTAATCAACATTTTCAGAGGAATAGACTAAAAGTCAGTTGAAATATTACATGCAAACTAATCTGACAGCACTAAACCTGTTTTGTCACCTTCTATTACTATCGCTGAAATAAGATAAAATGGGATAACAAAATATGACAAATAATACTAATAATAATACTTAGGATAAATATTTTACCCCGTGTTGGTCCGGGCTCCTATGTAGGAACAATCCATGTGCCTTCCTGCCAGGCAGCTTGTAAAAAGCGAGTATAGGCTTACCGTCAGTAATACCGTGACATCTTACCTATTCGCCTTACCTATTCCTATCGCCATAACGTCATGACATGTTCCGGTTCGGAGGGTAAGGCAACCTGTAAACTTACTTTTGCTGGAGGCCGAACAACCCCGCGTCAGGTTGGCATCTCACCATTACCACCTTTGGTGTCTCTAAGCGGCGTGAATACTTACCATCAGGAAATCCGTCTGCTTTTTTGCCTTCTAATATCATAAAAAAACCTAGCCTAAAGCACCATTTCACCTCGTTATTCTAATTTCCACCGAAGGTGATCTGGTGGAATAAGGACGTGTGTTTCATACAATTAGAAAATTTGTGCACTTATTACCTTCCAGTATCGTAAAAATGTATTGAATTTCTTACCATTGACGGTAACGGTTATGTTATCTCTAGATTCCATGGTCTGAATGTCGACTATAGCCGCGCATGTCCATAGTCCAACATCTTCGTAGTGGACGGATTTTATTGTCAGGGAACAGTCTCCATAGTTAATGTGCCGGCCAGGTGTAAAGTAATAAACTCCCAGTATAGCACTGAAAATATTCTTCATTAAATTTGAAAAAGTATCTTCACGCCCATATCCCCGAAGTGGTTGGCAGTGGCACAAACAGGACACCCACGACTAGTCGATGACACTAAGTCCCATAATGTGATAAGAGGCAAGCCTATCGCCAACTGGGCACATATCCAATCCCGAGCCACTTTTTTTTAATTTTCCTCAAATACCAACACCAAAAAAACCCATTTTTTTTGTTGCCCACCCGAGATTCGAACCCGGGACCTCATGCAGTCAAGTCCAACAACTGAACCGAACTATTAATACAAGCAAAATGTAATTTTAGTCTATGAGGCTTAAGGTTTAAATATTTACATATATTTAGGCTTTACGTTATTAGCTATGAGTATAACATACCTACGTATAGCTTATAATCTAAAGCCAAAACTTTAACTTAGTAAAATTTAAAAAAAAATATGTCTTCACGCCCATATCCCTGAAGTGGTAGCCAGAGGCACAACCAGCGCACCCACGACTAGCCGGAAACACAAGTCCCACAATGAGAAGCAAGCCTATCGCCAACCGGGCACATATCCAATCCCAGGCAACGTGATTTTATTTAAAAATTGAGAATATACACTTTCTAATTTTTTTTGTTGCCCGACCCGGGGATCGAACCCGGGGATCTTATTGTCTTAGATCGTTGATTTAAATTCCGAGACTTAAGTTATGCAGAAAAATAAATCGATACCTATAGAAAAATAATGACAAAAAGAAGTAGATATTTTGTTTGCTGTCCAATACCTATCTTAAAATAAAACCTATTAATAAACTCAGAATCTATAAGAACTATTATTGGGTATGAGAAAAAAAATTGGAGCTAGAAGTGTAAAAATAAGCCAACAGTTAAAAAAACTATGGTCGTTACAAGTAAGCACTTAGTATCAAAAACCTCTTACCGCAGTTATAGCTTATAGTAGTATGTTATAGTAGTACTATTTAAATAATGCGCTTCGGCTACATTCGTCATGTTACGGAAATCCGAATGTATTTTAAAGTTTAAATAGAGTATTTATAGCGCTGTTATTACATAATTAATCATTTCGTTTAAATTTAGATTAGGTCAGCCATTTTAAAAATAAAAGTATTAAGTGTAAAGCGAAGCACATAATTTAAATAGTAGTAAGTACTATACTTACTTCTCTTCTGTAATTGAAGAGTCGATATTTATTCCCACGTTATTAGGAGAGAGAAAGCGACAATAATGCAAAGGCCTGTTTCCATTTGAGGAATGACAATACAGCGTCACACTTTCACCAATAACAGCAGTTACTTCTCTTTGGTTGGCTGCCAACGCTCCAGTTACTCTTAGGTTAACGTGTTCTGCAATTTCCAGACCTACATTGTTACTGGGTCCCATATGGCATATCCATTCTCCAGCGTCCGAAGCATCCACCTGTGAGAATGTTATGCCACAATCTCCTGTGTCTAAGCTTTCTCCAGCATACCTGAAACAAAATCATAGTATAACATTTGTATGTAGCCTTACAAACAAACATTATTAAAATATTTCTAAATCATAATGTGGCAAAATATATTAGCAAAGTTGAAAAAAGCCGAGATCACATTCCCCGTGTTGGTCCCGGCTCCTTTAGAGAATAGACCATCTGCCTTCCTGCCAGGCAGCTCGTAAAAGGCGAGCATAGGCTAACCGTCACTAACACTGTGTCATCTTACTAGATGGTAGAGTTTCGCAGCGACTCGCCCGGATTGGTACCACTGCCTTATCAATTGCTGCCACCATAAAATCAATGCTTGCCGTTGACGTGTTTTGGTTCGGAGGGTAAGGTAGCTGATAAACTTACTTTTGCTTGAAGCCTGACATCCCGGCCTCAGGTTGGCTACGCACCATTACCACCTTTGGCATCTCTAGGCGGTGTACATATCTTACCATCAGGAAATCCGTCTGCTTGTTTGCCTTCCAATATCATAAAAAATCGTTAATTTCTTCGGAACTTCTTTGTAAGTGGTCCGTTGCCACGTTTGGTTTAGTTTTTGACATTAAAGATGCATTAACGCGTTATCCTATTTCATTTTTTCGGTTTTGATTAGTGGCATATGCTTTAGAGATTTTCCGTAATTTTTGCAAGTTATAATTTTTGTAGTTTAGAAAATGAACTCAGTCAATATAAAGTGACCGCAAATCTGGAAATCCTGAATGTGTATTTGAACGTACCTACAGATAATCGTAGGTAAAATACATACTTACAATATTCAAAAATTACAAAATGCAGAGTAGGCAGAGAGAGTGCCAAGTGAACGAATTTTAGCGGTTCGGCCGGTATAATACAAAATAAGTACTTTTTACGCTAGGTAGGTACGTAGTATGCTACGCGTTTATACGCTATGCCTGTAATGTTAAAAAAAAACTGATAGAAAAGGGAACAGTTTTATTTTTCTGCAGTTGCATAACACTGACGATTTTTTAAAAAGTTAGATCGATTGGCATAACTTTTAAAAAGTGGCAATAAAGTCTAAACTAGAAAAAGCACGATATAAAGAAGTGTTAGTTTTTAAATGGAATAGGGTTCTATTTAAAAATTTACAAATTAATGCAAATCTTTATATATATATAATTCTTCTGTGAGTGTGTATGTCACTGAACTCCTTCTAGACGACTGGACCGATGTCGATGAAACTTTTTGTATGTGTTCAAGGGAATTCGAGAATGGTTTAGATTCACAATTTGGTCTCCTGGAAAATGTTTGTTTAATTAATTTTTAATAAGTTGTTGATTTTGGAATGTTTCACATCGGATCCGACAGACTGCGCTACTGTCGAAGCATTAATGTCAAGCGATACAAAGTTGAATGGGTCAGCTAGTATTATATTATATAACACTACATTGTAGCTTTTGTAACAATCATAGTTAAAGTAATTATATGTTGTATTACATATGGCAGTAAAATAATTTTACATTGTGTTTCTAGTACTAATTAAAAAATTAGAAGCAGATTAATTTGGTTTCTCTACAGATAACGTAGATAACCTGTTGTTAGTTTAACCAAACTAGGAGTACAAATGACCATCCACATTAATATCACTGTTTAGTAGTACAAATGTAAAAAATGATTTCGGTATAAGAGATACCTAATACAAATTATGCAACCACGAGTTTCCAGCACACAAGTAAATTTCTCAAACTACTGTACAGACCTATGTTAGAAGGTCAAATGTACACGCCTACTTCTTACCCTACCTCCCCGAACTCATCATGATACTGACATTATGCTAGTAGAAATAGATGACACGGTAAATTCCTACTTATGGTCTTCTTGTAAAAGACCTCTAACTTTTGCTTGCCTCTTAAGATCTGCGTGTCATGAAAGCAGATGGTCTTTTCTACACAGAAAACACGATCTAACAAGGAGAAAAGTTGTAGTATACCTTGTATCATGTGAAAACATTTTAATGTATTTGAAAACAATAAGATATCGTAATAATCGTAAGATATAACGATAACATACAGATATTCGTGTAAGAGGTAAACTGAAAGGCTTCTTGGACAAAAAATGCCTAAGTAGCATAACTGGAACAGGCGCCATCTATACACCTTTTAACCTACTTTCAGAATTTATTATTATTGATCCGAGAGTGTAAGCATTATGCGTCCATTAGATTAAGACATAAAAATGTCACCGAGTGCCGTCAGACATTACATAAGTAAAGCCTACTATTCATATCAATATCGATAATCTAAAACGGAGCTCTATAGTAATCATTATATCAATGTCAATATTAACTAATTAATTACCAGTGTCAAGATTAGAATAGTACCTACTGCTCGGTGTTGACTCCGGCTTTGCATAGTAAGCTTGTTCAGCTGTCAATAACCTTAGTTTAATTGATAACCTAGGTGTAAAAAATAGCATATTCCCATATTCAACGTGCGATATTTTTCGAGCCTAAACTTTATTAAATCTGTATAAACCATTTCGAATTAAAAACAGAAAATACATAACATACATACATACCATATACAGTTTCGTATTTATAATGGGTTAGCTATATTGTACCGGTTGATAAATTATACCTACCACCCTCACAGCTCCTACCAACCATGCGTTTTTTTTTGTTCCGGCAACACTAAATCAGAGTTCAGATACTTAGGAAGCTGTGACAGTTTGAAACATCGCTGTATCTAAGAGAAAATTTGCAAAAAAAAATTTGCTCCATTAAGGCATATGACTAGAAACCCATTTGTTGTCGATTTTTTACAATTACCTGAAGAAGGATGGCTTTCATCTTTTAGACGTTAGAAAAATTTTGGATCAAACGATTCGTTGTTAATCCAAGGGTTGCTTCTCTTGATTTAAAAGTACTTGTTCCATTTTCGTCCACTTATTTATGCGAGACAGGTCTTTAGATCTATTTTATCGATAGATAGATCTAGTCGATAGAGATATAGCTATAACAAATACTGAACCCAGAATCGACCAACTGATACAAAACATGCAAGCTCAAGTATCTCATTAGCGCTAGTACTTTAAACGATTTTGTTTATTTGTTTTAAAATTACTATAAATTAAAAGTTGTTTGAAAATTGTACCTATTTATTATTTTATTATTATTTTGGTATCTATTTAAGTATTTCTAGGTATTAGTATGACCGTTGACTAACACCCATAACACAAGCATATAATTTGCTTACTTTGGGGTTGGATTCAAATTGTGTTACTTGTCCACGGATATTTATTTATTATTTATTTAACCTAATTATAAAAATGCATGGCAGTTAATCAGTCTGCTTGTTTGCCTTCCAGTATCATAAAAAAAATGATGGGCTACTGATAATGTGAATAAATAACTCACCAAAACAATTGACTTTCGTCTAGAAATTCCACAGGTGTAAACTGCGATCCGTTGGGGTGCTGGAACCAGCAGTACGTAAGGGAGACATCGGCATTACACGATATCGTAAATGGCATATTTTCTTGTACGAAAACAGTCCTCATGGTGTCTTCTTCATTTGGTTCATTTTTTCTAATTCTGGCTGCAGACAAATATTGCATTGTTAAATCACAAAAGATTACCCCAACGGCAACTTCATTTTAATATTTTTTCAACAATTCTTACGTTCATAGTCAATATCCATTTTTGGTTTTGGCTAATAACCAATTCCATTTCCTTTCAATAAAATTCAGTTGATTTCGTTATCGTTATCGCCTCTGTGGTCTAGCGGTTCAGTTGTTGGACTTGACTGCATTGAGTTCGAATCCCGGGTCAGGCAACAAAAAGAAAATTGTTTTTTTCCAATTTCGTAATGAAAAAAAAGTAGCTCGGAATTGGATATGCGCCCGATTGGCGATAGGCTTGCCACCTGTCACGTTGTGGGACTTAGCGTCTTCGGCTAGTCGTGGGTGCCCCGGTTGTGCCTCTGCCAACCTTTTCCGGGATATGGGCGTGAAGATACTTATACTTTTGATTCCGTTTTATCAAATACAGCTCAATTGATATAAAAGAAAATTTAGAAAAGACTAGATTGATTTTTGGTCACCAAATGGGAAAAACAATCTTAATATATTTCCCACTTTTTAAATTATAGGTTATATCCAAATGCTAACAGTCTGCTGTTTGTGTTTTGTTTATATTATGAAATGACTTATTATCCATTTAAGTAGACAAATGTAGGCAGTTTGATTACACTTTGCAATTTGGTTTTACGGCCGTTAGTGTGAATTTAAGCTTATAAAATTAGATACAACCTTAACTAAGAATCATAATAATTATCCGGTCCTTGCTCTGTAATAAATATGAACCTAATGTTGCATCCCCGCCATAGTTATTTTTTATGAAGCATCATTCTCTTATTTTATAAGCTACAGTATTCTTTTTTCGCAACAACTTACTTGTATTTTGGTAATTCTTAAGGAAGTTATTTTCTGCGATTCATAATCATTTAGATTTCTATCGTCTAAAATCTAAATGGTATTGTGTACACAAAAATAAAGAAAACTCACGTCGCCGAACTGATAACAAAAAGTAATTTGATTTTAGGATATATTTCTGTATTACTTAGATAATTTTGTCTGACTTTTAGTAAGAATCGATAACACTTAATACATTTGCCAAATGTAGTATTTTTTTATGATATTGGAAGGCAAACAAGTAGACGGATTTAATGAATTTCCTGAAATGGTGCATTGCCAACCTGAGGCCGGGATGTTAGGTCTCAATCAAAATCGATCAAAAGTAAGTTTACCGGCTACCTTACCCACCAAACCGGAACACGTCATGATGGTATGGCGGCAGGAATAGGTAAGGCGGTGGTACCAATCCGGGTTAGTCGCTGCGAAACTCTACCACCTAGTCAGATGTCACGGTACTAGTGACGGTAAGCTTATGCTCGCCTTTTACGAGCTAACTGGCAGGAAGGCATTTGGTCTTTTCTGCAAAGGAGCCCGGACCAACACGGTGAAAACTTTTCATTTATTATATTTGATACATGCTATACCAACTAAAATATGACGTAACCAATTTGCTTGTAATCAAAAGTATTTTACATAGTTTTGCTCAACTTGCGAAACAGCTACTCTCAACCGATTTAGATGTTTTTGGACGTAAGTACATACTAAAGTTAAATGGTAATGAAGTATTACTATATGTACCCAATAGTGCCGATAGAGGCAAAAGACATTAATACGAGTACCATTATTTCTCAACATTATCCTATCTTATTTGGGTATATTTAATTCGTCTTGAATAGTACTTCTCAAATCTAATGCTGGATTTTAATTTTTTTTATTAATAATAGAAAGAAAGAAAATATATTCATTTCCGGAATATGCGTGTTGAAGTTGTTACTTCTACCACATAATGGTGTGCAAATAATTTAATATTTATAAAATATCATTAAAAAGATAATTAGAAGTACAGACTTTCCTGCAGTTTCCACTTATTTTTGATATCTCAACACATTGCTTTCTATTCTCTAAATAACTTATTAAATATACTTATATTAATAATAAATAACCCATTCTTATGATTTTTCTGTAATACCAACCATATCTCTTAAGTTTTGTTAACAAAATTCTATGTGATACAAAATCACAAGCTTTACTCATATCTAAGAATACAGCAAATGGAAAATTCTTAATATTTAGGCATTCAGTTACTGTTTAACTAAGTCAAAACATGCATAAATATGTACATACATAGATATATACATAGATTTCCATATCTTTTTATGTTTAATGTTTAAGTATCTACATTATCTTGCCTCGAATTACGTATTTCAAGGTTTAACATAAGGCAAAAATACAGTCGAAAATGTTAAAAAATATATACTTGCCCTACTTGACTTAATATATATTGTTGCCCGTGGCCCTGCCCGCGTTGTTAACGATACCACAAGAACATTTTGTTGAGATAAAAACTATCGTGCGTTTTAATCCAAGTTACCTTTAGGTGTGTGTCAAATTTCATGAAAATCGGTTGAGCAGTTTTTGCGTGAAGGAGTAACAAACAAACAAACATACAAACTTTCGCCTTTATAATATTAGTAGGATAATAGGATTAAATTGTTGCATGTATCTTCTGAAAAAGTAACATTTATCAAAAAGCACTAGTACTCGTATTTAAAGATAATTAATATTTCCTAAAAGGTATTATCAATTATAATTTTAATTTTACTTTCTTCACAAAAACTAACTGCGGTGTCATAGGTAATATATGTAAAAATGAATCCTCATTTTGGTTTCGCATAACACTTGAACTGATGAACAAATTTTGCTTATTCTTTTTCTTGTTATTTTGGTTACTGTCAGGAAAAGGATTATATAAATGGAAAAACCAGGAAATTGCAGAAAAAATGGGAAGAACCACAATTCAGTCACACAAACTGTCAGTATCTAATTATCAAACAATACGAATTTAGCCGGATAGTAGATAATAAAAGTCACCTTATCCTTATCTATACATACACGTGTAAGTGTATAACTTAGCTCCAATCTTCAACCGAGATTGAGTTACAATGTTAACTTACCTATGTCTATAAAGGTACAGGTGGACGTGTGAGCCTTTATCAATAACTAGCTGTTTCCCGCGGCTTCGCCAGCGTAGTCTATTTACTTAATATTTAGCTCTACAACGCTCCCGTTAAAATTTTTAGATAAAATGTAGCCTACGTCCTTCTCCCGATTTTGAAACATTTTTAGTTGGTGCTCTGCTGCTATTGGTCTTAGTGTGACGATATATTATAGCCTATAGCCTTCCTCGATAAATGGGCTTTCTAACACTGGAATAATTTTTCAAATCAGACCAGTAGTTCCTGAGATTAGCGCGTTCAAACAAACAAACTCTTCAGCTTTATAATATTAGTATAGATTGAGTATAATTTAGGACAAAACAATTATCGCTTTAATTTCAAATATGTACTTACCTACATATTTCAAGTAAAATATTAACCTTAAAGTAATTTTTGAAAGTACCTACTACCTACATTCGTGAACACTTTATGACCAATCACCAATCAAACCATTACCCTATGCAAAACCAAAAAAATAAGTGATTGTTTTTTCGTTTTGCATAGAATAGAGTTGCTGTAATCAAAATTTGCAATTAGTTATTATTACACGCACGTTATCGCAGCAATAAAATTAAACTGTGGTATCAATTTGCTACAGTAGTTACAGGTCTAACTAAGTAAGCCTCCGTGGTCTAGAGGTTCAGGTGTTGGACTTGACTGCATGGGGTTCCGAGTTCGAATCCCGGGTCGGCAATAATGGAAAATTTGGGTTTTCCTATTTCTTAATATAAAAAAATGTTGCTCGGGATTGGACGTGTGATCGGTTGTCGATAGACTTGCCACCTATCACATTGTGAGACTTAGTGTCTTCGGCTAGTCGTGGGTTCCCTGGTTGTGCCTCTGGCTTAGTAGGCGTTTGACATGCCAAGTTTCGCCCGATTCGGGTGAAACAACCACGTCCATTGTCCTTAACATTTTTGAGAGGCGTTTGCCCTGCAACTTTTTGTATGACCAAGGTGCTCGATTGGGTTAAGGTCCGGGCTATTTGCTGGCCAATCTAGCACCGATACTGACTGACTAGTAAGAAACTACTTGACTGAACGGGCGGTATGTTTCGGGTCGTTATCATGCTGAAACCTCGTGCTGAAGCATAGTTTCCTCCAATATTGCCTTGTATTGATGTTGGTCTAAGTTACCCTGAACTTTTCTCACAGGTCCCACTCCATGTCCAGAAAATTAACCCCACATTTTAATGTTTCCACCGCCATGTTTCACCTGCTTTTTTGTGAATCTTGGATTCATTTCCGCTTTTACTGGACGCCGTACGTATTGCCTTCCATCTGAAGAAATCAAATTAACCTTGGTCTCGTCAGAGAATAATACATGTTGCCATTGGGCGTAGGTCCAATGTCCATATTTACGTGCAAACGCCAAACGAGCATTTCTATGTTTTTTCTTCAACAACGGTCCTTTGCGAGCCACTCTTCCAAACAACCCGGCTTCTACCAGACGTCGTCGAACGGTCCTCGCTGAGACAGCAGCTCTTTCGTCTGTCCCAAACACTTCGTGTTTAATTAAAATAGAGTCTAGAAACGGATCTTTCTTAGCTAACCTGGTTATCATTTTATCTTCCTGCGGAGTTGTTTTTCTCGATCTTTTTGTTCTGGGCAAATTTAAATCTGTGTTATTGCGTCTGACATGTTGCACTGCATTGTATACCATAGTTTTTGAACAATTTAAATGTTGGATCGCAACTTTTATTTTTCCCATTTTTCTTCAAAATATTTTTCAAAACTTCAAATAAATATTGGGATTGCCGCCAAAACTGCCACGAAACAATAAGAGAAGAAGTAAAAAAGTATTGAGATTCAAATTTTATCAATATCTCAGTGTCCCTAATTAAATGGCCAGCCAGCATTATTTGAACAAATAGCACTACGATAATCTATATTCTATCAGATATAATACTGTAAAGAGGTTTAATGTTTAATAAGTTGTTATTGTTTGTATAATCGGGCACATAAATGACTAATTATACTTATATGGTTATATATGGTTATATACTATGGTTTATACTCGTTGGAAAATAAAAAATGAATTCACAATTCGGTTTAACCAATGAGTGTCCCTAATTAGTTGACCACGACTGTATATGTAAACATATATGTGAGACTGATTATTATGATTTATCATGTTTATTATTCTATTTTTCGTTGATTGTTATAATAATTTTTAAAAAATATTTTTTTCTACAGTACTTTGCTTTTACTTAAATTATATCACTTTACCTAAAATTTTGCGTTCTGACTGTACAGATATTGCTTAAAAAAAGTTGCGGGGCAAACACCACTCAAAAATATTGAGAACAATGGACGTGGTCGTTTCACCTGAATCGGACGAAACTCGGCGGGGCAAACGCCTACTAAGCCGTGCCTCTGCCTATCTCTTTAGGGATATGGTTGTGAAGATACTTAAGTTAGTATCTTCATTACCAATTCCTTGAAGGCTTAGGCAGAGGCACAACCAGTACTTCCATGACAAGCCGAAAGTACTTAGTGCCAACTGCCACTATGTGATATCTGACAGAAATCAAACGTATTAACAACCGGGCATTTACATTTAATCACATTTTACAAGTTGCATATCATGATGCATATCATTTATATCTTATATATATAAAAATCTTGTGTCACGATGTATGTTGCTAATAAACTCCAAAACTACTGAACCGATTTCGATAAAATTCCTCATATATCTGTTGTTTGATCCATAAGATAATAAATAAAGATAGGATAGTTTTTATCCGGATGTTGGCGGGACGAAGTTTGTTGGGGCAGCTCGTATTACATATTTCAAAAAAGTTAGGACTAAATCAGGAAACTCTAACGGCAGTAGATTATACCCAAACCATTATCATTTTAGAGCTAATTCCGGTAGTGCTGTACATTTAGGCCAGGAAAAAACTATGGCAATTGCGATTCCAATAATTCAAATGTCTTGGTCAACCATTTAAATTAGTTTTTAGGAGTTACAACCTGATATCCTTATCTACGAAATCTTACATCTAAAAGACTTATATACTTACATCTAGGAGATCCATGAACATTGATCAAAGCCTGCATAGGTTGCTGATGGATGACCACGTTGTTAATCCAAGACGTCACTCCCACAGAGCAGCGCCACGTCACGTAGTCTTCAGTTGTTGGATTCTCTATGGTCATTCCACAATGCTTTAATGCGAATCCATCCCCATAATAACTGTAGACATTGCATTTTTTTAGTAGGTAAATTGGACCATTAACTTTTTTTATGATATTGGAAGGCAAACAAGCAAATGGTAAGAAATTCATGCCGCCTAGAGACACCAAAGGTGGTAATGGTGCGTTGCCAACCTGAGACCAGGATGTCAGGCCTCGAGCAAAAGCAAGTTTACCGGCTACCTCACCCTCCGAACCGGAACACGTCACGACGTTATGGCGGTAGGAATAGGTAAGGCGGTGGTACCAATCCGGGCGAGTCGCTGCGAAACTCTACCACCTAGTAAAGTATTCGTAAAGGGCAGGAAGATACCGAAAGACATTGTTCAAATCACAAATGGTTAAAGTATTGCCATCTGTGATATTAAAAATCATCGTCTTACCATCAGAACATCATTAATACAGATAGCGATAAATAAAAATCATTTGACCTTCCTGATAATGCGTTTTCAGTGATCATTCAAACTTAGCTTCACGCACGCATCACATGTTCTAGTTTTAAAATCGTAGATACTCCATGGTACACCAAATACTTAGGTAATTCTAGCGTTACCTGTAAAACTAGATTTTCCCCCGTAAGTCCGGGCTTCTTTGGAGAATAGAGCATCTGCCTTCCTGCTAGGCAGCTTGAAAAAGGTGAGCATACGCTTACCGACACCAACACCGTGACATCCCACTAGGCGGTAGAGTTTCGCAACGACTCTCCCGGATTGGTACCACCGCCTTACCTATTCCTGCCGCCATAACGTCAATGCTTGTCATTGACATGTTCCGATTCGGAGGGTAAGGTAGCTGGTACAATTAATTTTACTCGAGGCCTAGCATCCCGGCCTTAAGTTGGCAACGCAACATTATCAACTTTGTTGCGCCTCTAGGTGGCCTTAATTTCTTACTATCACGATAATATGAGTCTTCTTGTTTGCCTTTCAATATCATAAAAGTAAAAAAAAAAGTTTTATGGAGTTGATTAGACAATTCCATTATACAAAAATCTAGCTAATGTGATTTGAATTGAAATTAGAATTTCCAAACTTCAATTATGTTATATTTAATTTATATTTTAAACTATACGTTGTCCGCGGCTACGTTCCACGAAATTCTATAAAGATATCGGTATAAGATGTCACCCTTCAACCTCACAACTACTAACATACAGAAAAAATCACAACTCAGCTTCGTTGCAACCACAATAAAAAAAACACAGACAAACACTGTTTCGTATTTATAATAATATTATGGATTCATGCCTGCGCTACACTAATAGAGGTAGCGTGGCAACAAGACCAGCAAGTATTAAGCCTATCACATAACAAACAAATATTTAAACAAACAGACATATTCTTCTATTCGGATTGAGTGAGCAAAGCTAACTCAACAAAACAATCTTTGGAATGAAGAAGTAAAACCCTGATCAAAAATATATATAAAAAAAAGTATCTTCACGCCCATATCCCTGAAGAGGTAGGCAGAGGCACAACCAGGGCACCCACGACTAGCCGAAGATACTAAGTCCCATAATGTGATAGGTGGCAAGCCTATCGCCAACCGGGCACGTTTCCAATCCCGACCAACATTTTTTTTTATTAGAAAATTGGAAAACTCCAATTTTTCTTTTTGTAGGCCGACCCGGGATTCGAACCCGAGACCTCATGCAGTCAAGTTCAACACACGGACCGCTCGACCACATAGGCGACAAAAAAATATATTTAACATTTTTCCTGCGATGTAGTGACATATAGTGATCTGATTTTCAAAAAGAATTGTCTTTCATACCTTCAATGTAGTATTACATTTTTATAGAGTTTTTATAAAATACTAGTTCTTTCGGCGAACTACGTTTCACCGTACAGTTTATATGGCAAAAAAATGTTCTTTTTCCTAGTTTCCACGCAGTTGAGCTGGATAAAAAGTATTATGTGTGCGTCTCCTGGTTCTAAGCTACCTTCCCATCTATTTGCAGCCAAATCAGTTCAGCAGTTTTTGAGTTATAAATAATTTAACTAGAACGTATTTCTTAACATATTTTTTCTTTTACCTGTGTCTGCCATCGCTCAATCCGTCAATCAGATTATATCCTTCAGAGGAGGATGTTTTTTGAAATCTACAAAAGGATATGTTTTTCGTAGCATGCAATATGTTGCAGTACAGATGTAGCTTGTGTTCATTTTCGTCTTTGATATAGCCAGTGTCAAGGCGTTCCGCTGTAATAAAATTGGTATTGTGATAGTAAACAAACGCGTAAACAAGCAACCAAACTTGTGGATTTTCTGATAATAAGAAATATATTTATGACGTACCTATATTTCTACACACGCTACAAAGGCTAACAATCTACCTTGACATGTTAAGCTTCTTGCATAAAAATATCCTCAATACCAGGGGGGCTATTCAGTATCTGTTTAGTGATGATCTTTTGTATATCTCTCGAATGCTGGAGATAGCAAATATGAAACACGTCATTTGACAGCTATTTGATGTACACTTTACTCAGTGATAATCACTAAAAAGATACAGCTTGCCGTCACTAACACCGTGACATCTGACTAGGTTGTAGAGTTTCGCAGCGACTCACCCGGATTGGTACCACCGCCTTACCTTTGCTGCCGCCATAACGTCATGACGAGTTCCGGTTCGGAGGGTAAGATAGCCGGTAAACTTACTTTGGCTCGAGGCCTAACATCCCGGCCTCTGATTGGCAACGCACCATTACCAGTTTTGGTGTCTCCAGGCGGCGGAAATTTCTTACCATCAGGAAATCCGTCTGCTTGTTTGCCTTCCAATGTCATAAAAAAGTCAGGGGCAGAACAACGACACCTGGGATCGAACGTCGCATTCCAGTGGAGCGCACAGCTAATTCGTACAAGTTGTAACTTACCATTAACTGAAACCGGTTGCAAAGCCTGAATTTCTGCCACGTGGCCAGGTAATCCCAAAAGAACGTTCCAATTGCCTTGAATAGATCTAGTTGTACGATCCAAGGTCATACTACAATGGCCTGGTAATAAATAACTTTCCGAAAATGGTTTTGCCACAATACAATATTCATTATTTATGGTTGACAGATTTAAAAAAGCAGACATCTCCCCATCTCGAAGGGAGATTGGTGGAGGTTCATAGTTGTGGACGTCACCTAAAATATAAATAATTTTAATTAAGTATGTAGAATAGGTTTACTTGATTGGCTTTATGTAATAGAATGGACTAGTATTATGAAACAGGGTCCATTGATATTTTATAGCCTAACAAATAAACAAATCATAAAACATCATACAAGGAAAAAGTAAGAATAATTAAAATCTTTACATATTAACTTGGAGTAGCTTATGCCTTATATAGACTCAGTATAACTGTCCATACAAGGCTTATTGTAACCCTTACTCTAGTTTTAGTGCCGAATATCTATTATAAATAAAAAGTCTACCTTTGACGACGTTGCTTTTTTTCCTTTTACTTCAGCTATTTTTAATAATTCTTATATTAAATTTACTACTTATATGATAAAAATAAATTAATAATGTTATGATAAACAGGTTACGTAATGTAAGGAGAAAAAACTATCATTTAAAAGTTGCTGTAATTAAATAACTTTTAAAATAACTGCACGCCCGCATCTTTAAAAAGGTAGGCAGAAGCGCAATCAATGCACACACGATTAGCCAAAGACACTAAGTCCCACAATGTGATAGGTGGCAAATCTATCGCCAACCGGCCACATATCCAATCACAGGAAAAGCTTTCTTGTTTAAAAGAAAATTGAAATTACACATTTTCTATTTTTTGTCGCTCCGCTGTAGGTCCTATTTTATATCAAACACAAAGCCCAGTCAGAATACCGTATATTATACTAGCTGTTCCCGCGAACTCCTTTCCGCCCGTTCAGTTTGTATAGGAAATTAATAAAATTTTGTTTTTCCCAGTTTCCTCACAATCTAACAGGATAAAAAGTATTATATGTCCTTTTCCCGATTCTAAGATGCCTTTCCACCAATTTCCAGCCTAATCTGTTCAGCCCTTCTTGAGTTATAAATAGTGTAACTTACACCACTTTTTAATGTATACTAATATTACAAAGAGGAAAGATTTGATTTTTTATTTGTTTGTTTGTTTGAAATGAATAGGCTCCGAAACTACTGGACCGATTTCAAAAAGTCTTTCGCCTTTAGAATGCGACATTATACCTCTGAGTGACATAGGCTTTGTTTCATCAAAACCGATGCAATAGAAGCCAAGTATGCACGCGAACCTGCGTGAAACTGCTAGTATATTATGTAGATAAAAGTGCAAAAGTTTTATCGATTTAAAGATAATTATCAGTTTCTAATAAATTATTTTATTATAGTCTAAACCAGGGGTGGGCAAATTCTTTTGACCGCGGTCCGGTAAATTAAAAAAAATCTAGTGGCGGGCCGGTAAATTATAATTAATCTTGAGGCGGGCCGGACACCTAAAAATAGCAGTAAATATTGCGATTATAAAACATTGTATAAAGGTAACATAAGGCATTTTTTTATTCTTTTACAATCCTTTATCAAAATAAAATCTATTTATGAAGTCTTAACATATGAAATACGCAATATATATGTTTGAAGTATCGATTCAGTATCTTAATTGTTCAAATTTCAATAGTCTTTTGACATACCGACCATTATTTTTTTAAGGAGGTTCATATTCTTTCTAAAGAAAACCCTCGGCGGGCCCGATTAAAACCTCTCAAGGGCTGGATCCGGCCCGTGGGCCGTAATTTGACCACCCCTGGTCTAAACAAATATAAAGAGATAGTTACTTAGTACAGTCAGTTCAGTCCATCCGGTTAAGGTCAAGTTATTTCCAGAAGCTGTTAAGCGCCAGCGACCTTCGTGCTCCTTAACTACATTTTTCAGTCGCACACCACATCCGTCACTCCATTTTTCATAACTACGAAACATTTTTTTAAAAGTCGAATTAGTCTGGTATTTAGAAAAACAACCCCCCCGTGTTAGTCCGGGCTCCTTCGCAGAATAGACCATCTGCCTTTCTGTTCCAGGCAGCTTATAAAAGGCGAGCATAGGCTCACCATCACTAGCACCGTGACATCTGACTAGGTGGTAGAGTTACGCAGCGACTCACCCGGATCGCTACAACGGCCTTACCTATTCCTGCCGCCTATATTTTTTTATGATATTGGAAGGCAAAGAAGCAGACGGATTTCCTGATGGTAAGAAATTCACGCCGCCTAGAGACTCCAAAGGTGGTAATGGTAAGTTGGCAACCTGAGGTCGTGATGTTAGGCCTTGATCAAAAGAAAGTTTACCGGCTACTTTACCCTCCAAACCGGAACACGTCAACGGCAAGCATTGACGTTATGACGGTAAGAATAAGTAAGGAGGTGGTATTAATTCGGGCGAGTCTCTGAGAAACTCTACAATTAAGTCAGATGTCACGGTGTTAGTGACGGTAAGCCTATGCTCGCCTTTTACGAGCTGCCTGACAGGAAGGCAGATGGTATATTCTGCAAAGGAGCCCGGACCAACACGGGGAACAACACTTTCATTGTAATCGCTCGAGTGGTGTCGGAGTGAAAATATTTAAAGAGCGTTAGTCTTAATGTTAATCTAATTTTAAAATGGTCCAACTTACTTATTTCCTGGAGGAGAATTGACCTCAAATGTGATCCCAGAAGGCGTTGAAACTTTACAAGATTGCTGATCCTCCAACTCAAAATTAAGTTTCATTAAAGCTTCATTCCCTTCAGCCACGTCCAATGTTGGAGGCCATCCAAATCCAAAACGCGACGTAAGATCATTCTCGAATCTTATATTGATAGCCCGAATTTCCTGCCCTGCAAAACGTCAAAGACGAATTAAAACATTGGTTGTAAACATTCTTTGCATCCGTGTGGAACACGGATTTAAAATATTTTATTGAATCAGGCGTTACTTTGCGGAAATCCATTGTAACAGATATAAAATAAGCCTTTATTTTGCTAATTCCGCGTAAGCAGTGTTAGATACTGTTATGGCAAATAATCCTATAAATGACACAGAATGTGACAACCCTAACGTTACCACCGCCCACCTCCGCGACCAGAACACGAATAATGGAATGTGACAGGATATTCACATGTGACAACCCTATCTAAAGTTCCCACCTATCACCTCCGCGACCAGATCACAAATAGAGTCCGAACACGCGAAACAAAACCACTTGTCGCGTTCTTCGCCAACATTGTCGAAGAACTCACCACAGAGAACACCAAATCGCACTCAACGTACGTATCGCTTCGACACCGAGGCATTTTCAGAAAATCGACTGTATCGTACAAACGACGACACACGAGATCCAAATCATCCAAATTAATCCAAATTTTGATTTATTTCAAGCAAAGTTTCCACCAAGGTCACCTTTGTGGAAGGCGTGATTGGTGCGTGATTTCAACCTTCCGTCTGAATGATGCTTAAAAAGCAAGCCACCTGAAAGACTAGTGGAAACACTTTTTTACAATCACACGCCCCTTTACATAATATCTATTTCTTTATATAATATCATTGTGACATAACGAATGTACAGTTTTAACAGCATTCGCAAAAGATAATGCATAGGTATGTGTCCAAATGGATTCATGGGCTCATTCAAGTAGGCTAAGCTTAGGTTACTTTCGCATATAGTATAAGGCATTTTCAAATTAATACACGAAATTAAGGCTGCAGAATGCACAACTAACTGAAATAGTTAAAACAAAAAATCAGACCCATAATAAACAAATTAGAGCACGCGGGATGTAGGGCGTTCAGCTGGGAGGGCTAACTTTTTAGCGACAATAACTACGTTTTTAATTTATTTCAACTTAATTTATTTATGATTTTGTATGTTTTTAGGTATTTATTTCGAGTACCTACCTGAAATAATAAAAAAAGTATCTTTACGCGCATATCCCCGAAGCGGTAGGCAGAGGCACAACCACGGCACAAACGATTAGCCGAAAACACTAAGTCGTACAGTATGATAGCAACCTCTTTTTATTAGAATATTGGAAAACTCCAATTTTCTTTATGTTGCCCGACCCGGGAATCGAACCTGGGACCTTACGCAGTCAAGTCCGACAACCACTCTGGAAAAGGTCCGCTAGACCACAGAGACGATAAATAAATAAATTAATAAAATATTGTTAACTAATTTGAGAAAACCTTGTATAATAATACCTATGTTTTGCGTATACAGGACTACTGTGGAAGAACCGATCAAATTTTAATATAGAGGCTTAAATGCATTACTATGCATTTCAAATATTATTACCAAATTTAAATATTTACTAAAATGTCGCACTTACTTACTTAGTACTAATCATGAAGTCGCCAACCTGCGAATTCGACTGCGGTCGTTGGTAACTAGTTTTATTCTTTGTTTTCGTAATAACTATGCATTTAGTATTTTACGTTAAAAATGTTACTTACTTTATATGTCGAAAGAGTTATCGATTCCGAATCGTTCCTCAAAATTTTACTGGTACTTTAAATGACACCCTGTATATACATAATATGTGCTAATTAAAACAATCGCTCAGCATTTTGTTGGCTAGCTTACTCGAATATAACTGATATTATGGCTGATCTCAGATATGGAATTCAATAACTATAATGAAGGTAAGATGGATGCTATTCGAATAGTAATAGAGTGTATACTATACACTATACAAAGTAAATGAACTATACACTGAAATGAAAGAACTATACACTAAAATTAAAAGTATACACTGTATAGTCCTTTCAATTTCGTGTAATTTACTTTTTATAACATTTATTGTGCCTGTCTAAACTCAATACATAATTACATTAATCGAGTCCTATCAAAAATCAAATCTAAATAAAAAAAAACTACATAATATAGAACAGTCAATATTTTTATACGAAAATGTTTATTTTACTTAAAATCGCGTTAACAAAAAAAATGTGTGCGTGTCTAGTACACGCGCACATTTTTTTTACACGTACACTCGTAAGAAGTGAAGAAGTGAAACTTCTTTATGACGTTATTTTTCAAAAAATAATTTACTATATGCAACTTTACAGACATTGGTTAAATAAAGTTTATTGCCAATCCCTACTCCGCTGGAGAAAGTATACTTCGAATCACGCGTGGTAGGGATATGAACAAAGATGGCGCGTAACGGAAAAACGTGACGCGTAACGAAAAAATGTTACAGTAAATTTTTTTCAACCCCCGATAAAGAAGATTCTCTTCAAAAATGTAAACTGGCATCTCTAAATGGAATTATAAAAAAATACTTCAAAACTAAACCCTTACCGTAAATACAAATGATCAATAGTTTCAGTAGCATTGTCTCTCAAAGTCACTTTATTTCACTTACTGCCATTATATCATCCGTATAATACCTAAATAAACATTTAAAACATCGAACATTTCACGATTGTACGTATTTGTACGAAAAAGGTAGGAGCTATACGACTGAGCACAATAACATAAGTGGTATAACAAAATACACAGATTATTTCATCAATCAAAGATATCAAACAAAATCCACTATGGAGATATCGTTATTATGGGTCATTGACTATTGTCCTACGCAGGGTTTGAGTGTCCTATACTTTTTTTTTTTGAGAATTAAAAAAAAATTCAGTCTCACATATTCGGGCCGAAATTGCATTATCGACCTTATGGCGATAAGAAATCATATCGAATGGAAAAGGATACGTTGATCCAATCTCTTTGTTTTTTTATGACATTGGAAGGCAAACAAGCAGACCTATTTCCTGATGGTAAGAAATTCCCGCCGCATAGAGACACCAAAGGTGGTAATGGTGCGTTGCCAACCAGAGGCCGGGATGTTAGGCCTCGAGCAAAAGTAAGTTTACCGGCTACCTTACCCTCCGAACCGGAACACGTCATAACGTTAAGGCGGCACAAATAGGTAGGGCGGGGGTACCAATCCGGGTGAGTCGCTGCGAAACTCTACCACCTAGTCAGATATCACGGTGTTAGTGACGGCAAGCCTATCCTCGCCTTTTACGAGCTGCCTGGTACAGGAAGGCAGAGGGTCTATTCTACAAAGGAGCCCGGACCAACACGGGGAACACGTTGTCTCTGAGCTTTAGCTTCTTGAGTGCTTTTTACCTTATCTCTCAAGGAGTGTCTTTGCTCCTTGAGTGCAATCTACCTTATCTATCAAGGACAGTCATTATCATCATCATAAGCCTAGCCAGATAAGACAAACTCTCACTTATTAGTTACATCTGAACGTGGGAATCCATGGTTCGCCTTCCTACTTTTACTTTTCCTGTCCGCTCAGTCTTTATATTACATTACAGGCATTACTAATAGTCCCTTCAAATCTTATTTCACTTCATCTAGCCAACTTTCCTCGGCGGAGTTTCTTTTACCAATAGCTATATGCGTTTTAAGAGCATATTACCCACGTAGACTTCAAGTTAATGAAAATATTACCGAATATAGTAGAATGTCTTTTATTATCGTTTATCGTAAGTCTACTATAATTTATTTATTTAAAATTCATACACTATATTGCACAAAGGTGGACTTAATGCTACATGGCATTCTCTACCTGCCAACCTAACTTTATTAGAAATAATTATTAAAAATTTCACAAATGTTTAGTTTGGAGGGAATGTCTGAAAACAATTATTTTTTACGGGATATCCACAGAGCGGCAGCTGACGTTCACCATGCTTTAAGTTACAACTTTTTATAGCATTCCACGAATTGTTATTTGAGAGAAAATGACTGCCAAAATATCTGTCTGGTTCATGTACTAATTAGGTACCTATTCATTTCTAAAAGGCCGGCAATACAATAAATTCCCTAGTATTGTAGCTACTTTGCGTTAAAGGTAAAAATTACTATCCATCAACTGCCTTGCTCGTTTGCCTGTTATTATATAAAAAAGATTAAAAATCGATAAAGCTCGAGTTTGATTTCCATTGGTATTATGGCTATGAATTTATGGGACAAGAAAACATAATTTTCGGGTCAGGTCATGTTACTTTAATATCCACTATGTGGCCTTCTAAAAATACCTACTTGTTTGATAATCGTAATAATAACAATTAAAACATGGTTTGTCGGGTCATCTAGTTAATTATGAATTTGTAACACAACTAACACATTAACATTCTAAACTATACTTAGCGAGTATAAAATTCACACAAAGATGCGGAAATATTAAAAACTTATATGTTTGTTGTAGATACATAATCAATTTGCATTTTAACAACAAAGTATGAATACGTGAAACGTTATGAGTTCAGACATATTAATAATTTTAGTAATTTTGTTGCAGACTCTCTAATTTTAAATTATCGCTATCTTCTTTCTTTAGAAAGAGATAAAATACGTGAGAAGTGTTACATTAGATTTCACATGACACTTCTACAGACTTTTAATCTATTCCTCGGAAAACGTTTACATTTTCGGACTAATTTACCTACATAATTTTGATTTAATCACTATCTTTAATTTCCCATTCTATAAACATTACGTTACCCGTGATTGAATTTAATGTGCCTGATTTGATTATGTATCTCAGTTTTCAACTCAAAATGGAAAAGTGTACATCAAATAGCTGTCAGATGAGGTCATTTGTGTTTGCTATCTCTATTGTATTTCTGTCGGTCACCGGAGATAGCAATTATAAAACACGTCATTTGACAGCTATTTGATGTACACTTTTCCATATTGAGTTGGCCACTGAGATACATAACCAGCCCTCTGGTTATCGATGGGCTTGCCACCTATCACCTTGTGGGACTTAGTATCTTTAGCTAATTGTGCGTGCCCTGGTTGTGCCTCTGCCTACTCCCTTCCCTGATATCGGCGTAAAGATTGCGCCATACAAGAGCATGTGACAATAAAAATATTATCACGCCTTAAAAGCCTGGCTATTAAAAAGTTACAAGAAAATCACACAATGTTGCACATTTTCATTAAGTACCAATTAATCCTTTTTATCAGATAAAATCTGATGACGATGCGCCCAACAAAATGTGGTTTGAAATTTCTAGAACTTAGTGTTAGAAACAAAATTAATATCAGCGTAAGTTATATTAATTAAGGCTATTAGTGCAAGAAGTTAATGATTTAGCTATCCTATAATCATTGTCACGTGCAACACGTCACGTCGTGGGTCATAAAATATTAGTAAAGACATTTATCACATGGAAATGACTGTCCTGAAATATTGTATACCTATAATGTATGATGATACATTTTTCTTTTTTTATGATAACAGAAAACAAACAAGTAGACGGATTTTCTGATGTTAAGAAATTCACGCCGCCTAGAGACACCAAAAGTGGTGCGTTGCCAACCTGAGGCCGGGATGTTCGGCTTCGAGCCAAAGTTAGTTTACCGGCTACCTTACCCTCCGAACTGGAACACGTCAACGGCAAGCATTGGACGTTTTGGTGGTAGGAATAGGTAAGGCGGTGGTACCAATCTGGGCGAGTTGCTGCGAAACTCTACCACCTAGTAGGATGTCACGGTGTTGGTGATGGTAAGCCTATGCTCGCCTTTTACGAGCTGCCTGGCAGGAAGGCAGACGGTCTATTCTGCAAAGGAGCCCGGACCAACACGGGAAAATCTATGTATCTATTTGAAAAATACCAAGTAGGTAATACTCGTACCGGATACATGAAATTTTTAGCTTAACTAGGTACGTCTTATTGAGTCGTTAATCACTGATGTTTAAAAAAAAAGTATCGTCATGCCCACACCAAAAGGGTACGCAGAGGCAGAGACACAACCAGGACACAAAAGAGTAGCCGAAGATAGTAAGTTCCACAATGTGATAGGTGGCAAGCTTATTGCCAGGTGGGCACATATATCTAATCCCGGGCAACGTTATTTTCTCGATCGAACTCGGGACCTCAAGAAGTCAAGCCCGACGCCGAACCGCTAGACCACTGAGGCGATTGAAATTGAATTTGAGAGGCGTAAAACTTCGTATCTTATATCTTGTTATTGTAATTGTTATTTGAAGAAAGTGTTAAAGATTTCATCAAAGATTGTTCAAAGATCGACGGATAATCTCTCTCTGCGCGTGCCGACCCAAAATTATAATTATTACCACCTTTCTTTAACGTGCCAGGCTATTCGTCTTTGGAACTCATTGCCAACACCAATTAAAAAGGCTGAAACTATCAGGTCTTTTAGAAAATTATTATTTAAATACACAGAATACAACATAGAGCTTAGAATAATATCGATAACATTGTGTTTTTCTTCTTCTTTTCTCTTCCTTTATAGATTGTGCTTACTTTATTGGTAATATATGTAACATACATATATTTTTGTAATTTAGTGCATATTATTTGTGTGTATATTTAGTGTACTTTATTTAACACGTATGTTTATATGAAATAAAACAATGTACTAACTAGATTAGCATAAGTTTTGTTTTATGAATCCCTACCTAAGTTTTACCTAAGATTATTAATTAACGTTAACGTTGACGAGAAGATCCTGGAGTTAGAAAAGCGTTTGGACAGGTTGCGCTGGGACGTTGTGAGATTATCTTAAGTCCGAATACAAGGAGAGGACTCCATAATCCTAAACCGTAAACTTGTTCTACCACCGGGACGGTGACGCCCTGTTCCAGGGCGGTGTCAGGTTTATTGTCCGGAGGTCACTTATCAACACGTGGAGGCGATCGGGAGTGTGTCGACAAGGGTGGCGTACCTAATACTCAAAATTACCTAACGGTATTCACTGAAGGTCATACAGGCTTACGCCCCGACTTCGGCGCACTCTGACGACGAGGTGGAGGCGATATACGAGAACATATCGAAAGCCATCCATGCCACCAAAACGCACTACACGGTGATGATGGGCGAATTCAACGCAAAGCTGGGTATGAGAAATAGCGATGAGCTTAAAGTGGTGCAATTTGGTGTTGGCGGGCGTAATCCTAGGGGCCAAAGGATGGCTGAACTTCTGGACAAGGAAGGACTATTTGAGTCAATTTCAACATCTAGAGTTTTTCCCTAATTTCCGTGGAATTTTTCATTTTCAAGTTTTTTGACAAACTTTAGTGTCGGAACGCAAGATGTCCACCTTTTCATAATCATTAATTTAAAGGGGGTTTTAAAATTATATTATTTAAAGAGTTATTTTAACCACAGAAGTTGGCAAGTCACAGAAATTTTATTTGTGCCACCGAAAAAGTATTGCTGCCACAGAAATTGTATACGTCCACTGAAATTGTCTGAAGTGCTAGTTATTAAATAAAAAAGGTTATTTTTTGAAAATAAAGAAAAGTTTTAATGAAAAAACTTAAATTAAATATTATGAATAATTTTAATGGGTAAGCATTTATAAAATAAATCCGTTGTATGGTACACAAAACCATTAACTAAATCAGTCTTACAAACTCAGCAATCTTGGAACGGATGTTTATTTATTTACTCCTATGATTTATTAAAACTTACTTGCATAAATTGTTAACCAAACTAAATATTATTATCTCTGAAGAAACAGTAAAGTTTTAATTTATAAATGCATCTACGATATAATTAATTCTGATAAGAATATGATTATTATGCAACTAATCAAAAGAAATTAACAAAATTAATCTTTGAAAATAATAACGTCTCATTCTCAAAAATAAAACAGAACACTTTTGACAATATTTTTGTTTTAATAATTATTGTTTTACACACACACAAGTTTGTTATCACATAATATACACAAACAGGCAAGTCAGTTTACTTTTGTAAGAAATACAGTTAACATCGATATCCATTTCTAAATATTAAAACGAAACCTAATACTCCAATTTAATAATTAAAGTAGTCCAATTACAGCCATGGTTCTGAATCTATACCTACATAAACTACAAAAATACCAGTTATACATCAGTCATCTTTCATGTAACAAAGTGAGAACAATTTATTAAAATAATTACTTTAAAACATGACTAGAAATTTTAAAATATTTGGAAAATATTTTATCATCACTCGATAGTGATAGACGAATAAGTTTATATTGTTTCTAATATCTAATTCTTTGGGTTTTTCAATATTAGTAGCAATATTATTCAATGTTAGTAAAAAAACATTTAGACTGATATGTCTAAATATTTTTTTTTGTATTTCATTATTATATTACTGTTAATACCTTGGAAAAATGAGGGTGATGAAATTACACTGTAATTACAGTCTAAATTGTCTAAGTCATGTGAAGAATTTGTCGGTATGATGGCCTTGTTTTAAGATAAATTTATGGTTTTTATATGAAATAATTCAGATCTTTTATATCTATGAGTCGTAGATGTCTTACAGCTGGAACCCTTATTCTTCGATGCTGATTGTGTGTGATTATGATTATTGCATGATCCAGTGTTTCGATTGGCAATACATAGAAACCTAAACGTTTCCCGTGAACGCTAGATTTTTTACATTACTGCGCTGACGGAGAATCGGATATTAGTTGTAGAACCAGCAAGAGCTTTAATTTCTTGTAAAAGTCTAGTAATGTAGTCTTGTTTTCCAGGAGACAAACGAGTATTTTTATCATGCTTAAAGATTTTTTTTTTAAATTAAAATAGTTTTTGAACAAGGACTTATTGACGGCTTATCATTTTACTTTTAGGACTTATTTTAATAATTGTTTGCTCTAGTGTCTGTAATATCTTTCTGTATAGTTTTTTTTTTCTTCCTATATTTCAAAATATCTTTTTTTACATCAAAATTGCAGCAAATTTTTCTGATATTTTTTTTAATTGCGTATTTATATCTCATTTTAATGTTTTGGAATTAATGGACACATCTGATATGGAACATGTTGCTCTATTCGAAACAGGAGAATGTATGCTACTTACACTAGGAGATATAAAAGGAAGAGGTGATGTACAGGGAAATGGACTACTGGTTTGTTGAATTGAAAAAAATATTTTGTGCTCTGCTAAAGTTACATCATGGTTTTCTTGCAAGCATGATTTTCTTAAACGCAGACTTCTCAAAGGATGTTCTGGAGGCTGTTCATTGGCATCTAGAGTAATATCATATGAGTGTGCTTGAGATGTCGAAGGGCTTTTGAGTTGAATCTAAAACAATATATATAATAAGCTCTGGTGGAATCAATATTGAAGGTGATTTGGATATCTATACTATTCTCGTTTTCCTGAAGCTTTTCTTATTTTTTCTTTGGTCTTTGTTGTTTATAGTGAATACGAAATAATACGGTCATAATTTTGTTTCTTTTTTGTTTAAATCTACGAGCTCGTGCTGGCATTTCACTTAGGGATACATTTTTTACAATGTTATCGTTTCCGATTTTTTCCCAATTCCTGGGGTTTCAAGGGCCATTTTCCATTTTTTTCTCATCTTTTTTGCTCTGCAACCCTCTTCTTATTTAACCTTTCTTTTCTACTTTTTTTCTTTTTTTGTATTGCTCAAATATAATATATATATATAAATTACTGCTATGACGACTGAAACTCTTACATTTGAATCTGAAATAAGGTTCTCTCTCTCTCTATTTGTAAGTGTGTTTGTTATGTTAAGTTAGTTCGGATAAAGTTATTTCGGCATTGCAAATAATATTTCCCTGTAAAACTCCTTTAACATTAGTATAATAATTGAATCGAATAGTTTCTGTGGAATCGTGCAATTTCCGTGGACACACAGAAGCCACGGAAACCACCGAAATTTGTCCACTGAAATTGGAAAAACACCGTTTTTTTTAAATTACAAAAGAAGTATTAAGGTCACAGCTATTCTTTTCTATTTTCTTAAAAATGTACTAAGCGCTTATTAACAAGTATAAAAGTCATATTTTTACTTCTTAAAACATCATTTAAAACCTAATCACAGAGATTGCATAATTTTGTTCAGAGTAGACTAAAATCGTGTACTTACATTTTTGGCGGGAAGACGTAGCGAGATGGTGACCATCAGTTTACATAACATGTTAGCCTACGACTCATCCTTGCCAGGCAGGGATTTAGTGTCTTTATAAAGTTATCACATCGAAGTATAGACGGCGAACTAAAATGACCATAGAAATTGGTACTTTCGCTTGGACAAAACTAACTTTGACACGTAGTTAATTATTAACAATGAGTCTAAAAATTCAAATTTTTCTATTTTATTGTAGGTCTGCTAATACTTAGCACGATTAAAATGCTTTGTGTTATATTTGTTGGTGATTATTTTCCCGAGAGGTAAATATTGTCTCTCAAAGTAACTGCGGACAAGACACAGAAATTGAAAATTCGTCGTTTACTGTTTTTTCTCTTAAAAACTAAAAGTTTAACAAATACAATTTAAATGACTTCATTTAGTTACACGTCTCATTAATTTGGACAAAAAATATCTTGGTCGTAGCGTTATAGCAGTACTGCATTTTAAGCCTAGACGTGTAAAATGTTCGCTTGAGAAATTCACTCATTTATGATGAATTCCTTCTTCAGAAAAAAGCTACATCGTAAGTGGACCTGGATTAGCCCGGATGGGTCGACAAAAAATGAGATAGATTTCATTTTGTCTACCAGACACCACATATTAAATTATGTCTCTGTTATCGATAGGCTGAAAACCAGCAGGGATCATCGGATGATTAGAGGCACATTGAATATCAACACAACGGAACGGAGCGGCCACGGCCGATGAAGTCTACGCTCCGTCCAACCCCAGTCCAATGTCAAAATCTCGAAAACTTTCACATCGAACTTCAAAATCGCTTTGAATGCCTGGCAATATGCGAATTAATAGACGATTTAAGCAATGGGTTTGTACAAGCTGTCCAAGAGGCCGGGTCGAAATAGCCGAAGCTAAAAAGAACTGAAAAACTCTCAGACCTTACTCTCAAACTCATGAGCGAACGAGATGAAATGCAATTGCGGTCTTCAGAAGACATGTAAAAGTACAAGGAGCTAAACAGACAAGTCTCCAAGACGTTGCGTTCCCAATTGATAAAACTTAACATGAACTTGGACGAAACGAAAGTCAGGTCCAACTTCATGTTACAGTATACCAGTTCAAGTTAGGAAGTACATTCTTGAAATTTTTGATCAGTATGTATATCTAGGTCAAACTGTTCCGTAAGTTAAATACAACTTCAAGAAAGAAGTCGATCGCCGAATTCAACTCGTATGGTCAGCGTTATGGAAACTAAAGGGTATCTTTTTATCCAAGTTAGAGCCTAAAGTCAAAAGTCTTCGACCAATGTGTGTTACCGGTGATGACATCTGGTCAAAGTCGCAGGGAGTCGCTGGTTACAAGCGGCTGGTGACCGTGACTTGTGGCGGACTTTGGGGGAAGCCTATGACCGGCAGTGGACGTCCTCCAGCTGATGGTAATGATGGTGATAGTATTCAAATTTAACGTTCTAGTTTTTATTAATATTTTTGTTATTTTGAATTTCAGTTTTCATATTCTCATGTCAGGATATATTTCGTTTATAGATTTTCAGTTTTCGGAATTTAAATCGTTTCACAAATTTTTTTATTATTTGTAAATTTTTATTGCTATCATCATTTTTATAATTATTATTATCATTGTCATTTTACAACTGAAGATATAATTTCATTTTGAATTTTCTTCTTTAAAATTGGATAGAATATAATATTAGTCGTATTCATTGATCCCCAATAAGGGTAAGTAAGGTTAGTAACTAACAACCGAATACTGAACGTTAAAAAAGTAGTTTTATTTATCTTTACTTGTTCCCTGATAATTCTGTAAAAAGTGAAACTTTTTTGGTTGGTTTAAGTATAACTTAAAGTATATTGTGGAAAAATACACGCGTTAGGTACTTTAAATAGTATGTAGGTAAACCTTTTGGGTAAATCTACCGGTTAACCTACCCTTAGCATTGCCATGTACAGATCTAGGGTGAGGTGACAGGAAAAGGTAAGATAATGTCACCAATTTGGACGAGTAATCAGAGTACCTATGTCGTTTACTTCCTAGGTAAGATTTAGATAGTGGAAAACTGACGTTGTTTTACCAGGTGAATTACTAAGTACTAACTTCCTCGACGGATGCTACACGGCATTCTACTATCACTAAAACTAACTTCTTTTGCGCTGTAGTTTTTTTATGATAATAGAAGGCAAACAAGCAGACGGATTTCCTGATGGTAAGAAATTCGCGCCGCCTACCAAAGTTGGTAATGGTGCCTTGCCAACCCTCAGGTGGCCTCAGCCAGTATGTTAGGCCTCGAGCAAAAGTAAGTTTAACGGCTACCTTACCCTGAACATGTCAACGGCAAGCGTTGGAAAGGTAAGGCGGTGATACCGATCCGGGCGAGTCGCTGCGAAACTCTACCACCTAGTAGAATGTCACGGTAGCAATAAATAGGCAATATCACGTTAAAACAAAATAGGATGTTCGGGTTCGATTCTTGACAAAGGCACACATGAGTTTGATAAATATACGTAGATGTGTACACACTTTTTAATTATTATCATAGATGTGTCAGATAATGTTAGGTTAGATGTGACCGAGCAAAGAAATCTTATACCTTTAAATGAACAATAATTCTTGTATATATATAAATATATAATTGGAATCTCGGAATCGGCTCCAACGATTGTCATGAAATTTAGTATTTAGGGGGTTTCGGGGGCGATAACTCGATCTAGCTAGGAATCATTTTTAGAAAATGTCATTTTCTTCGTGTTCAAACTAAAAATTTTATTCGTGTTCAAACTGCAAAATATGACTCTTCCTGACATCTATGGGCGAATATTAATACTATTTTTGTGAGCAATAAAGTTGTTCCAGCAAATGGCGTTGTTAAGTGACACGAAGTCAATGAGTGTTTACTAAAAAAATACCGATCAAAGCTCGGGCATCCAGGTACTACTTAAATAAAACAAGAAACATACTTATAATAAAATAACATAATTTTAATTAGTTTCAAAAACGGGTTCGTGACTAATACGGCGCCGTGAAACGTTTCCAGTTCCATAGAGAGGGGAAATAACTAATGTGCCACTTTTTATTGAAATAGTCTATTATAAATCTATAAATAGTCCGAAATTCTATTTCGGCGCGGAACTGTAGAAAAGCTAGACGGTCGAGAAAATGTCGTCGCACTAGTTGGACGTGAAAGCATGTCCGTGCTATTTGTACTACCACTGGAGATAGAGGGTAGACGACGATTATTGAATCGATTGATGGTAGAAACCAAATATTCGATGTATCGATTATGGCGCTTCTTAGTAAACATTGTAGTAAGTGTGTATACGCCATAACCCAACAATATTTTAATAATTAAGGGTATTCCTATCAATAGCGCTATGACTCCAGCATCAAAACGGCGCTGAGAATCTGAAACAAATGATTTTTTTATCATTTCATTGATTTTACTGGTTCTAATTGGCCTGTATTTAATTTACAAAAAAATATGAATATAACACGACTATCATTTTTAACCCATCTTTGACTGGCCTCTCTTACATTTTGAGTATGTGAATTGACATCGCAAGTCCTTCTGAAGGAAGGGCTGGTAAATCAGAGAGAATCTGCAATGTTTAGGAATGACATCAGGGGGCTGATTATGCATCTAAGTAGCCAACTCAAGTGGAAAAGTGTACATCAAATAGGCGCCCGACTTACCTTCACACTGCCCTGTCACACTGGTGTGTCGGTTAAGAAATAAATTTACTAACTTTCATACTGTTAATTAACCAGTGTTATATACAAGAAAACGGTTTCCAAATCTTCACATTAATGTGTACGTCAGGAAACCATTTTTCTTACTTTAACACTGTTACAATCAAATCCTTTATGTACCTTTACTGGAAACATTACTATTGGCTACTTTCTGGAAATCCTTCACTGATTTAGTACTAGTAGTCTTTTATTTTGCTTGATAGAAAATCGGCTTTCATTTTCATTTTTTAAATTAAATGAAGTATGTAATTTTATTTTATAACAAAATTACCCGGCCGACGTTGTTCTGCTACTTTTTCAAATTGATTTTAGTAAAAAAAAAATAAGGTGAGTCTCCCTTATCATTTGGGAGTATGAAAAATAAATATTAGCCGAATCTCAGACCTACTGAATACGCATATAAATTTGGGTGAAAATCGGTAAAGATGTTTCGGAGGAGTACGGTGATTACTAACAGCTCGTCCCAGTTTCACACTGGTGGAAAATTTTCTCTGTTCTTATACATATATAAACCTTGAGTTTGAATCATTTATCTATTGAAAAAACCGCATTAAAATCCGTTGAGCAGCGTCCGAATATTATTGCGAAGAAGAAAACATATAAGTTGAAGTAAGTATGTATGAATGTACGCACATTTAAATTAACAAAATTTACCTACCTACTTCCTGCTACCTGAAGCCGAGCGCGGGGAAGGTTATTGTTCGGTTTGTAGTCAGTTTAAGTCGATCATAACCTGCTTCTCTCCTTGATAACGGCGGGTATCAGTAAGGACTTTCCAAACGTTAAAAAAATCACAATAGGCTGCCGCACAGCACTTTCTTTGCGGGCAACTCGAGGTTGAGCGTAAGTTCATTAAAATCAGTTCATTCTTTTGAACGTGAAGGAGACACAAAAAGGTTCGCTAACTTAGTATTGTTTAGTTACAAACAGTAAGTAGTACTAGCTGTAATAGTAAATAATACTAGCCGTTTGCCCAAGATTTCGTCAGCGTAGAATCGATTTTCAATAAAAATTCGTTCCCTATTCGTCTTTTGAGATTTGGTTTTGAAAAAAAACGTAGTTTTAATAAACGACATGCATATCAAATTTTACCTGTACGTAAAAGAATACGAAAAAATATAAGTTAGTATTTAAAAAAAAATATACATATTTTTTAATTATGATGTAATTTACAGAAGTTGGTGGATTAAAAAATGAATGGTAGAATGTTGATACTATCTCTACCACTTAGTAAATGAGATGCATCTAGTATTTAAAAAAGAGATAGATTAATTATAACTCGTAAAGTTAAACGGTGTTAAGGTTA
>NJDD01003851.1:17257-34294 GCA_002245505.1 Calephelis nemesis | reverse complement strand
ACACACACACACACACACACACACACACACACACACACACACACACACACACATATATATATATATATATATTATCTTGCGGACTATTTTGGTAAGTATTAAGTAGGTGTATGTTACTCACCTGTGACTACCATCACTTATTCCGTCCACTAGGTTATACCCATGAGAGTCAGAGACCTTTTGGAACCTACAAAACGATATGTTTCTAGTGGCATGCAGCATGTTACAGTACAAGTGCAATTTGCCTGTGCCAGTGTTGTGAATGTAGCCTACGTCTAGTCTTTCCGCTGAAAAGAAAGACGGAGTTCTTTGTACTTGTTCGTAGTACTTATTTCTCTATTTCATGCTTTCACCCATAATATTGGCCTCGTTGGTCGAGTGGCTAGCATACTCGCCTAACTATACCGACTAACCGCGAGGCTCGGGTTCGATTCCCGACGGGGGCAGGCATTTCTGTGATGAACATTTAGATGTCTGCATTTCCGGGTCTGGGTAGTATTTCTATGTATTAGTATCTTTGACTAACACCCATTACACAAGCATATAATTTGCTTACTTTGGGGTTAGATTCAATTCATGTAACTTGTCCGGGTATATTGTTATTAAAAGCTGCCGTTTTAATGTAGGTACCGTCGGCTAGTTCCGTCGGTGTCCAGGAATATTTATTATTTATTTATTTATTACTAACCGTAACCCATTTCATATTCCGGTATTATTATGCATGGTGATTTGAACTACGCAAGAGGATTTTGAGAGGTACATAATGTACGTATTACTTTTTGTGAAAATAGGCACCAGTATTATATTTTTAAAAGCAATCCCAGTGCTTTTTTTGTATTAAATTCCAGATAAGAATAAGAGCGCACTAACTGACTCACTATTAGCCTAGCGTTCTTTCTTTTTCACTACGACGAAAACAGAGAAATGTTATAAGTTTCTATCGTGTCTATCAGTCTGTGGCATTAAAGACCCTAGACAAATGGACCAATGTGTTTTTTCGCTTGAAAACGGACACAATCGAGAAAGTTCTTAGCTACATTTTACTAATTTTGAATTTTAGGATTATTTAAAAGCTAGACTCGCTTTGCATAACTCTGTGCTTATCCCAACGTTATGGACGGTATGGAAGCGAGAGCTGGGTATGTCAGAAAGATCATGAAAGTAGGATAAATGGGGTCGAAATGAGAGCACTACGGAAAATCTGTGGTGTAACGCTCGCTGACCGCATTCGTAACAGTGAGATCCAAGAAAGAGTGGGGTTGAAAGAAAGTGTTGGTGTTAAAATGCGAAAGGGCATGCTCCGCTGGTTCGGTCATGTGGAAAGAATGACAGATGTAAGATTGACAAAGCAGATATACAACGCGAATGTGGATGGATGTAGGTACCCGGGAGACCAAGGCTGACATTTCACGATTACATCAATCGGATATTATCCGAGGGTGGTGTCATGAGTCTCCGAAATCGGCGTGTTTGTATGAAAAGGGTAATGAATGTGAAGGAAGCAAGACAGGTTTGTCAGGATCGTGAGGTCTGGCACTCGATACTCTCTGCCTACCCCGTAAGGGACTTGGCATGAAGATATGTAGGATTATTTACTTTAGTACTTACTTATTAACTTACTACATTACTCTTTGTGAAAATAAATCGACCGCGATCGAAAATTTTAATAGAATCGATGCTATTTCCGGTCTCCTCTAATTAATGAAAACTGTTTTCCTACCAAGCAGTTCAGAAGAGAATGGACATTGATTTTTGTACCGCGACAATGACTACAACAAGATTTGTGTTGAATCATTCGAATCTGGACGGATCTTGGTCTTACCTTATCATCACCACATTGTCAGTGCTCAATGCTGTCGTGTTTCGTTTCAAGGTATAACCGATAGACAGTCAGTTAACTAGATCACATCTGATCACATTAAGACGCTTAATGTAGGTATTTATGTTAGGTTAACAACGAATCTTTGTGAAAAATGTTAAAGGTAAAGTAAAGCATATTCACACCCATATCCCCGAAGAGGTAGGCAGAGGCACAACCAGTGCACCCACGACTAGCCGAAGATAGGTACTAAGTCCCACAATGTGATAGGTGGAAAGCCTATCGCCAACCGGGCACATTAGAAAATTGAAAAAACCCAATTTACCCGAAATCGAATTCCGAGGATTCGAATTTTTGTTGCCCGACCCGGGATTCGAACACGGAACCTCGTGCAGTCAAGTCCAACGACTGAACCGCTAGACCACAGAGGCGAGAGGTAAAGGTATTTAAAGTCTAATAAGTACTTCATTACTAACAAACTGTTTAAAAACTAGCCAGTCAAGAGAAGGAATGGCAATACAAACTCCCTGGCAGCCGATATTTAAGCCCGAAATGCCATGGATCATTTCGAACAAATCAATGCAAAACTCTACCACATTGTACGATATAATAAAACCAAACCTACCTTCTACAGAAATCTGACGAGACGCAGTTACCTCAGAAACTTGACCTGGTACTCCCAATCGCATCTGCCAGTTCCCTTGAACCGCTCGGTTTATACGCTCCAGGGTCATATTACAATGTCCAGGCACCAGAGAACTTTCAGCGAAAGGTTTCGCCACCATGCAGTATGCGTTATTCAAGGTTGTCAAATTTACAAAAGCTTCCGTTATTCCATCATGTAATACAATTGGAGATGCTTGGTAATTTTGGATACCGTCTGGAATATTAGAAAACATATTTTGATGTAACTGTTTTCCGCGGTTTTTATGATATTGGAAGGCAAACAAGCTGACGGATTTCCTAAAGGTAAAAAATTCACGCCGCCTAGAGACACTAAAGGTAGTAAATGGTTCGTTGCCAACCAGAGGCCGGGATGTCAGGTCTCGGGCAAAAGTAAGTTTACCGGCTACCTTATCCTCTACCACGGCAAGCGCTGACGTTATGGCGGCAGGAATAGATAAGGCTATTAATCCGGGCGAGTCGCTGTGAAACTCTACCTCCTAGTCAGATGTCACGGTGTAAGTGACATTAATCCTATACGCGCCTACTACAAGCTGCCTGGAGGAAGACAGATGGTCTATTCTGCAAAGAAACTCAGACGAACACGGCGGATTTGCATATTTAAGTTTTTTTGGTCTCCAACGGGAACCATTAAAGTTGTTAGGTTGAATAGCAACCTATATTAGAACGTCAGTTTTCAACTTTCTCCATATATACAAATTTCATCTATTTAAAGTTTTCAGACAATTCCTTTGTTGAAATCTAATTTTGTTGAAGTGAAACTTCTTTATCGGGGTTGGAAAAAAATTTAGTGCAAAATTTTTTCGTTACGCGTCACATTTTTCCGTTACGCGTCATCTTTGTTCTTATCCTTACCACGCGTGATTCGAAATATACTTTCTCCAGCGGAGTAGGGATTGGCAATAAACTTTATTTAACCAATTTCTGTAAAGTTGCATAATAAATAGTAAATTATTTTTTGAAAAATAACGTCATAAAGAAGTTTCACTTCTTACGAGTGTACGCTAGTACCTACACGCACACATTTTTTTAGAATAGTCTTCGAATAAATTTAAAAAAAAACTTAATCGCTACAGCCTTAACAGCATAAGCGTATACAAAGGCTTATTTTATAAAAAGTGGAGAAGACATATTTTCAAAAATGTATATATTTAGAATTAGGTACCTAGGTATGTAGTGTAAATATGCCCAGAGTTGGGCAAAATGTAATCAGATTAATGATTAAGGATTGCGATCACATAGTGTAATTTTTAATCATGATTACATTTTACGAAAATTAATCAAGAAACTAATCGGTGATTTTCCCCGTGTTGGTCCGGGCTCCTTTGCAGAATAGACCACCTGCCTTCCTGCCAGGCAGCTCGTAAAAAGCGAGCATAGACTTACCGTCAACGCGACGACTCGCCCGGATTGCTCGCCGTACCACCGCCTTACCTATTCCTGCCGCCGTAACGTCAATGCTTGTCGTTGACGTGTTCCGGTTCGGAGGGTAAGGTAGCTGGTAAACTTACATTTGCTCGAAACCTATAATCCCGGCCTGAGGTTGGCAACGCACCATTAAAACATTTGATGTCTTTAGGCGGCGTGAATTTCTTACTACCAGGAAATCCGTCTGCTTGTTTGCCTTACAATATCATAAAAAAACACAAATATGCAAATTTAAGATTGAACCAGTCAGACTGGAACCAAAACTAACTCCTTGCATTCCTTTGCTTATTATTGCTACCGTTCAAGTTAATGAAGTGTAAATGAATGACACTTCTTTAGTATACCTACTTGATACCCACCAATCACATAGAGTTCAGTCCATCCAGTAATAGTATTATTGGGCTCAGAGGCCGTTAAACGCCAACGTCCTTCATCTTCCTTTTGTACAGCTTTCACCCTCACACCACATCCGTCACTCCATGGTTCATAGTCATTGCTTGTAAAGAACAAATGCAAAATTTTAATATAACACCAAAAAAGTTCAGATCATTTACAAACTACGTTCCAAGCTTAGTAGTCAGAGTAGGTCACAAAATATGACATTGTGTAAAATAAAATAAATTTCTCTGGACAATTTACACAAATTAAATCTAACCCCAAAGTAAGCAAATTATATGCTGTGTTATGGATGTCAGTCAACGATACTAATATATAAAACTACTTAAATAGATACCAGAACATATTTAATTAACACCCAGACTCAGAAACGCAGATATCTAAATGTTCATTACACAAATGCCTGACCCGTCGGGAATCGAATCCGTGCCTCGCGGTGTAGTCAGGTGTGTACGCTAGCCAGTAGCCACTCCACCAAAAAGGCGGTCAAAGGCGGCGAGTTAGGTATGCATTTTAACAACATCGGAAAACAAACAACAGTTGATTTCCTGAAGGTTAGAAGTAGAAATGTACCTACTTCTTACCGTCTAATAACTAGCAAATTAACTTTACTTAAGAAACACCGTGTATACAAAGTATTGTATCGTTTTTATCTCAGTCTAATAAGATATAACCAAATATATCTCTGATAGTTTATCAAGTCTGGTTTCACTGTTGTAGGCATAATGACTGTAGACGTCAACATTCGGACGTCGGAGAAGATGACGACGTATTTTCGGGCTTACATCGAACTAGCTATTGCCCGCGGCATTACACACGTCGTAAACAGTCTCACAGAATCATTTTTTCGGGATAAAAACTATCCAATCTGTAATTAATACAAGTTACCCTCTATGTGTGTGCTAAATTTCATGAAAATCGATTTACCAATTTTTGCGTGAAGGAGTAACAAACAAACATAGAAAATTTCGCATTTATAATATTAGTAGGAATATAGCACAGCATATTTACTTTGCACTGTACCGATTTTCTGATGTGTGTAAGTTGTCTATCCTTTTCTGAAGGTTAGATATGCGCTTGATAATAGATAGATATTTACTTACAATGACGTAAGAAAAGTATCTAAGAATCAGATCTGTTCCCATATTTTCTACCTAATATTTAAAAACTTACTTATTTACGGGTAGAGCATTAACGTTATAAGAAACACCCCTTGGGGATGTGACGACGCATGACTGCTGATTTTCTAAGTTAACTCGCAGCTTGAAGAGTGCGTCATTTCCTTCAGCTATGTGCAGCGTCTTCGGCCAGCCAAGCCCCTCGTTGGACAGTAGTTCATACTTAAATTTTAATCCGACTACTGTCTGGCTATATCCTGTTTTACAACAGCAAAATGTTAACCAATCTCATTAAGGTAACAGTAAGGCAGTAACTAACTATTCAATAGTCAATTAGTTAATAATCAAAAAAAATTTTCAACCTAGGAAAAAAAATCTCTGATTGATTATGATTATCTCGCGAATAATTATTCTCCTGTATTCCTAGAACGAAACCCAACAGTGTAAAGCACTGATTTTATGGCGGCAGAAATATACCTAACTAGGTACCTACCTACTACTAAATATTATACTCATCCTAGCATCAGCCTAATGAATCTCCGAAAGATAACGAAATCCTTAATTATGATAGATACATATATAAAAAGGTAGGTAGGTAGACTAAATATTTACTTTATACTATATATAATATACTAAAAATTTCAAAAATATATTATGGGAGTCCCCATACAATAAACGTGTTTTTTTCATATATTTTTGCTCAATATTAAAAACGGTTACAGGTAGAAGCTTCAAATTTTCACAGAATATTTACTTGTAGGTATATTACCTTTCAAAATTAATAACTAAATAACAATGAAGTAAATATAAAAGGGGGGCTCCGATACAAGAAACGTAATTTTTAATAGATAGATGATAGTACAGAACCCATCGTGCGCAAGTCCGACTCGGTCGGTTTTTTAACTTTAGCCTACACCAATTTTTTTTATATTTTTGTAACCCCAAGTAGGCAAATTGTATGCTATGGGTATACATATGGTATGGGTGTTAGTTAATGATGTAAACACAAGTAAATACAAATACAATAATATAAATATAAATGTACAATAATAAATTTAATACACACCCAAACCCAGAAATGCATCTACATCTACATATTATTACATATGCATCTACATATTCATTACACAAATTCTAAGTCATTTTTTTTTATTCAACTAACTTTTTTACCAAATTTTACATATTTTTGTAATACAAACTATTTAGATTAAAAGGTAAAAATATCTTATTCTTAAACATTATAGCCAGTATAGTATTTAATAGTATATTAACTTAAGCCGTGACTGTTACAAAAGCAATATATTATGTAAATTGGAAAAATCCCTAAACTAGGATTCGAATTGTAGGCCTTATTAATTTTACTAGCAATAATAGTAAGGTACCGGTGTTGTAAGTAAGTAGGAGTTACTATTATACTTTAGTTGATCTTGATAGATAATTATTAAAAATTACAGTAGTTAATTAATTGGTTACTAAACTAAGGATCTGGTTAAACGCCTAGTAAAAAACGCTAAGAGACTTACTTACCTTTGTGGATAATTAGTGTACTCACTATGAAAATGTAAGTAAAATCCATCACACTTTCCAGTTTTAAAATAACTTATTAAAATAAAGCCAATCCTTTATCGTTTAAACAAAAGCTTATTATGTTATCAATAATCAAGATAGTATACTTAAGGCTATGAACGTACTGTGCGACGTATTTACATACCGATTAGTCACTGAAACCCCATGTTTTTCCGTATTGGTTGGGGTCTCCTATAAAAGATAGACCAATGTGCGTCTGAATCTGCCTCTCTTCGTGGCAGCTCATATGCTACCAGGTCATTTAGGTACAACAAGACCACTGGTGGTAGAGGGATCGCCTTAACTATTACAGTCGCCCTGGTGACAGTGTGTAGTACCTACCACCGAGTTCCGGATATGAGAGAAGTTGGTAGAATTGCATTAGGCGTATCTAAACCCCTGACCACAGGACAGCGAGGCACCTATGAAACATTAGTCCTATGGTGCTATTTTACGAGCTACCCGCCTTCCTGGACCGGAACAAGATACTGTTATTATGGTAGCAGTAAGCGCTTGCTAATGGGACAATTTAGTATTTTTTAAAGAATTATTAAACAAGTAAAGTTAGTTAAACTGTGTGCAAAAATCCTGAAGTTGCACTATAGGATTGAAAGAACCGACAATTTAGTTGCCACAAAGCCAATGCTTATCATTGTCGTGTTTTTAAACTTACGTAGGAGACTTGGCATTCCAACCTCAAGGTGCCAACGCAGCATCTACATATTAGATGTCATAGAAAACTAATATAACATGTAGATACTTTTTACTGTTAAGGGTCCATGTATGCTAAAATACGTCAGCAGTATAATGTTTTTTTCGTACAAAGCAATCATGGATCTTGGTGACAAAAATACACAAGATTAACATGAATATGCTTTATAAGACTAGTGTTTCCAAAACACGATTCATTTCACTTTGCTCCATAGAAAAAAATCAAAAAGTTAACCCTTTTTTGAAAGCATAACCCAACTGTCTACTTCAATTAGGTATGAAAATATCGATACCAGATTTAACATAAACATAGATAAGTACTGTACTGTACCTAAAAGATAAGTGTTTCAGTTTTTATACTTTTTTTTCAAATTACTTTTATAATGTCAAAAATAGTGATTTGTCGCTTAAGACGTTTACTTTAGAGCCAATACTTCATAGTTATCATGGAACGGGGGAGTGCGGTGATTGGCTCTTCTGGCTGACTGAGTATGGGGCCTTAATAGAAGATCCGAACCTAGGTACATCGACCTTCACGAGATAATACTAAAATGAAACATATTTTAATAATAGATGTTGTTGGTATCTAATATTAGAAATTATATTAAAAATGTGTTAGTGAAAAAAATCATGATGTTTTTTCAATGATTTTTCATTATTGTTTTCTTGCAGAAATTTCTGAGAAAACCAGCTCCTACCTGAGATCTTAAACCGTGTCAAGAAATGCGTTTGACGTTTTGTCGTTCCATCTAACTCGTAAAACTTTTACACTTTTTTTAAAAGTCGGTCTCTCAATCAAAAAGATAAGCTTGATGCGGGTATTATCAATTCAAAAGATACGAGTTTTAAAACTGTAATAACATCAAGGGATCGCTTGGAGTACTGCAATCACCTTTTTTTATTAAAAGAAACTCGCTTATAAGTTATATCCTAACATCTTAAAAGAGATGTCACCGTTACCTCTATTCAGTTGGTAGCTTTGGAGCGTAGTCCTCATTTATGCAGTTAAAAGCCATTGCTTCTCTAATGTTTGTCGCTAAAATTCATTAGACAGATATGTAGGTACCTACTGGCCATTATCGTGTTCAGGTTTAATGAGTAGGGTAATACGTTATTAAATATCTAAGAAACGAAGGACCTTAATAAATAAAAGATTAAAAGATAAATCTAATAGGTAAGTAGGCATTCAAACCACATCTCACATTATCTCCCTACATTTGCAAAGTACCAATGTACTACTTGCAACTACGACAGTAAAATTTACAAATTTAAACCATAAATCAATTAACATTGTGTTTTATAATTAGTGACTAAATCTGTAATTTTATGTACCTATCCATTTTTATGTATTCTTTATGTTGGACATGTAACAAATAAATCAACAGATTTATTTACCTACTAAGGTATTTATATTAAAATCGTACTGTGCGTTTTTATCCTTAACATACAGGCACTTACAATTAGTTATTACTCGTAGGTACTTACATATAAAGCAGACTGGTTCACGCATCGAGATATAACACATATTAAGTGGACTACCTATAATTTGACTATAATTATGTTGACTATAATTACCTAGTAATTACTAACGTCATTTTTTACTACCATTTTTTTTATGTTATAGGAAGGCAAACGAGCAGACGGATTTCCTGATGGTAAGAAATTCACGCCGCCTAGACACCAAAGATGGTAATAGTGCGTTGCCAACCTGAGGTCAGGATGTTAGGCCTCGAGCAAAAGTAAGTTTACCGGCTACCTTACCCACCGAACCGGAACAGGTCATGACGTTATGGCGGCAGGAATAGGTAAGGCGGTGGTACCGATCCGGGAGAGTCGCTGCGAAACTCTACCACCTAGTCAGATGTCACGGTGTTAGTGATGTTATCATCACTAACACCGTGACATCTGACCTATGCTCGCCTTTTACGAGCTGCCTGGCAAGAAAGGCAGATGGTCTATTCTGCAAAGGAGTCCGGACCAACAAGGGACGGGTTTTCTGTGACGAGCAAGCATGAATTTAATTTTTTTAGCAAAGCGTTAATTTTCGTAACGGTATTTATAGCGCTGTCTTAACAGCTGTCTATGCAGAGTCTCCAATGATAAAAAAGTTCAGGTGTAGAACATGTAAATTTCCAGTCTGACAGCTCGTAAGAGGCAATCACAGGTTAAGTGAGGCAATCACTGATGGTCTACCATACCATCCATACTTATACCATAATACAGTTCTTGCAACCCACGAAGGCGAGTGGCCTTTTCTTGTTTTAAACGCATATAGGTATATAAGCTGTACCTACACAAAATTAAATTTGATCTTTTATGTTAACCACACCGATTTCGCTCACACGCACACTTTGACCATTAACATAGATACGCGGATCATACGCCTTCACTGTTGGAACTTCTGCTGATCTCTCACCCAGAGAACTATAAAGTCTTTGTCGATGCCCCTCTTGGATCTTCCGACCACTGCTTAATCCGGAGTGCAGTGTCTATTACACTTTGGTCCATACACACACTACATTACTTGGAGTGACATTTTTTACCCCGTTACCGAGGGCGGTATTCCCAAACGATTATGACTTAGGAACCTTCAAGAAAGGAGCGTACTCATTTCTTAAAGGTCGGCAACGCATCTGTGATACTCCTGGTATTGCGGATGTTCGTGGGCGGAGGTGATCACTTTTCATCAGGTGACCCACTCGCTCGTTTGCACCCTCTTCTATAAAAAAAAACTAGAAGTATAAGCCACTCGTCTTCGTGAGTTTAAGAGCTGTACCATTTCAGTACTCTGCAACGACTTGCTCGGTAAAGATCCACCACCTTAGCTTTTTCTGTCGCCGTGCAGTAACTTGACCGGGTAGGGATCTCGCCTTTCCTATTTATGTCAGTATAATGACAATAACAAATTTCCGTTAGGAGGGTAAGGAAGCGGATGATCTTACACAACAGACCTTCCATAGAAATCCCCAGGCCATAGGATATCGATGCGTCGACGTACTGAGACACCTGTGCTGTACCTGTATGTGAAAAGCCGTGTGCTTATTCGCTGTCTGATGCCATAAAAGAAACGGCAACCGTTAATTGCCTCTGAAACATAGGATCTCTCCGTTCCAGTACATAGCATTTTAGGAGCTGAGTTTTTTTTTTGAGAATCGGCACAGGCAGCTGTTTTATTTAAAGGGCTTTGGTAGAATGAGCAACTATTCCAGAGTTTTTTCTTCAATGTGGAGGCACATGTAGAAAAGTTGCAAAATAAGTATGTAATGTTACCCAACCAGACCAAACCAAGAAAGAAAACATTGACTACCCTACCCAGGACCTAAAGACATATCCATACATCTGTCTTTCGTTTTTGGCACTAGCATCAGCTTTGATTTGATATCAAATTACCTGATTTAACGAAATCGGTTTGATTTTTTTCTAAATTAGTCATAAGTCGTCAAAGAAAGCCATGTCTGGGTGTTAGCTAAAGCGGTGACTTCATTACACAAGCTCATTTTATAAGATTTGGCGGCAACAAGGTAAGACATGATACACTAATTTCTTCATGATTTCTTTATTTGTGCACTTTCACTAAACAAAATTGTACAAAATGGCACAAAAAGTGACTAATTTTACTCAACATAAATAAGAATTTCAATAATAACGAAAAACCATTGACCTCTAAATATGTGGACATAAAATACCTACGAAAATTACTTGCCATTGGCTACTAAATATGGCTGCCATTCTAACGTTATAAGGATGTCCAGAAAAATTAGAATACCGATATCGATACATAGTCTATTAGTGATGATTGATAGTTAAGTTTAGGTAAATAAATAATTATTATTTACTTACCGAATGAAATTGCAACTTTCAACTTACCTACTTACTTAGTGCTACTCAATTGGCTTATAAATAGGGAAATGTAATGAAAAGAAAGAAATAATATTTATTTACTTTTCACGTTCATATTTATTTACATTGTGGTGTGCAAATATGTTTATTTTTTATATAATCGAACTTTTATATTTATTACAAGATTCATTATCAGTATCAAAGTGAGCACTTAAAAGAATTCTTATTACGCAACCCTTTGATTGATATTTTCTTTCCAAGTATTCTTTTAAGGGACGTAAAATAAAATATCGACAATTGTAATAGTACATCACTATAAAATTGAACACTAACTATGGCGTTTTTGGCAAGCATGAGATCTGTCATGATCTCACTTTAAATCGACGCCAAAATGAGCATAGACAAAAAAGTCGCTATCTCTTTCGCCCTTAATATCAACATTTTTTTAAAAAGAGATAAGGAGATGTTAAGTTATATGACGATTCCAACGGTATTTATACAACTAAATTTGCTATAGAACATGATTGCACTTCTTTATATATTTCTATTTCTATGCGAAAACTTACGACCAGCTTTTCTCTCGATGGCGCCAAAACTTCCTACATCTGTGTCAAACACTGACGTTATAGCGAGAGAAAAAGATTGTGGTGCCACCATCAAAGCGGTTAGTTACTCTACGACTACTATCGACGTATTACCACTATGATTGGTCTCTATTTCTTCATCCATCGTACGACACGAAGTTTCATTAGTTGGTGAGGTAAAGCTTTGGGACATCTTGTAATTTAAAGACTACTGAGTATATATATTTTATTCACATGATATCAGCAGCTATTTTTGAGATCTCAAAATCAATTGCTTTGAATGAATACTAACTTTTCAGTTCTTTTCTCTTTCACTGGCAAAAATGGTATTACATCGTCAGCTTCTTTCATTTGCACCGTAGGGATCTGTAAGAAAAGTTAAGTTTACTAGTGTCATAAATTAAAAGAGTACGATCTCGACATCCACTTCCATAACAAATGTTTTAAAACGCAAAAATGGTTTTGAATATTCGTTTATATGTCCAAGATTTACATACAAGCGAGTACGAGTGACTGGACTAGCCGCGACAAAATTTAAAGCACGGATCCATTACGAAATACGAAAACCTGGACTTCAGAAGTGATACTTGAATGTGTCGTCATTGATTAATATATATAACAGCGGAGAGAATGTTTAAATTCCAAGAAAACCCCATTGTTCGCCAGTTACCTGGTCAGAATCAGGGTAAAGATACAACATTTAAATACAACAATCCTTACATGTCAGCTTCAACGGGACGTACCCGGCAATGGTTGTCCTCTAATATCAGGAGAGCCGCCTGTTTGTTCGCTACCTCATAACATAAAAAATGAGATTACGTAAATTAGACATTTTGTTGCAAATTACTTTTTATGTCGACATCACTAAATGGAACAAACGGGACGGATGTTTTTGGTTCCTTTGAGTTAGCAAAGACCATTTTCTTCGCTGCCAAGCAGCTCGTATGGGTGCTTTCCTTAGAGGCCGTTTAATTTATTGATCATAGACAGTCAACAGAGTTGAAAAATATCGAAAGATTAATATTGACAAAATAATAATAAAATTTAATTAATGATGTTTATTGTCACAAATATCAATATTTGCTATTGTAATAAATGTAAAAGTGTGTTTGTTTGTCTTTTAATCCCCTGTTTTAACGATACTGATAGATTTGATTATTGGTATATTTAATTGAATTTTTGAGGAAAATAATCTTATTTTCCCGAAACTCTCGTTCTAATAAAAAAATGGTATTAATGCTGTAATTAGTGCAATAAAGGTATGACCGACGATATTTTTCACCACTCGGGTGCAACCACTTACCTTATTGATGCCACAGGCAATTTAAACAGTATATTTAAATCATAACTATAAGGGTATTCGTCACTAACTTCTGATCCCTATACTTCAACCAAAGAAATTGAAAGAGTGACCCAATTGTTGTTAGTCCAGAGAATGACAAGAGCCAAATCAAAAAATAAACACTAGTCCAATTAAAAAAAACAAGATGAAAATTAAATAAAAATGATAAACATTTGAAAATATTCATCATTGTCTATATCTACCAGTTCCATAGAAGATAACCTAAATTTCTATGCTTGACACACATTTAACGCAACGGTTTTTAACAGTTTTGTCCAGTCAACAATGCTCAACGCCTATTGCAGCAAGACACTCAACAGTCTTATTTTTATCAGTTCTACAATCTTGTCTACCGAACAACATAACAAATAGACCTAACTTTTGCTGCTTTCTTCATTTTTAAAAGAATTGTGAGAGAAGGAAGAAATAACGGCATCGGAAACCGGAAATGTTTGGAAGTAGATGCTGAAACATTAACTAAACATATAAAGTGACTGAGTTATATCAGAGCACTATAACTCCTATGAACTTTAACAAACTAAAATAACTTTATCATTACTTCACTGTATTTCCATTTTAATTTGAAAGAAAGCTGTAATTTCAGTAAACACTTTATTTCAAGACCATTTTAAAGACAGCAAAAGTGTTGCCTTCAACATATTGCTTTTTACAAAATTTCCAGTTGTTGAACGGGTATAATGGTTAACAGCACCACCATCTAACTGAATTTATCAAATGTGCCTAAATTGGAAAGGCAAAAAGCTGTAGAAGAAAATAATGATCCCGAAGAAATTGAGAAATTGAAAGAATTGAGAAACCTCTTCTTTATTTTTAAGTCGTTTAAAAACGAGAGAATGTCAAAAATAACTTACATTTAAATCTCGTGCTGTGGCCTCTTTAGAAGTATATTCACGTAAAATGTAGTTTGCATCCAGCATGTGAAACATTCTGGTTTCATTGGTTCTTACGAGGACATCATCAACTCGAAGGAAATATCTCAGCAACACATACCAATATGAAGGCATGACTCTCTGGAAGTTTAATTTAATACTTCAGTAAAGAGAGGCACAAACATATTTAAAACAAAAATCAACACATTATGGGCATGAATTCTTTAGATTACAAGAAAGGGTTGAAAAAAGGAAACATATCACAAAAAACCGGCCAAGTTCGAGTCGGACTCGCGCACGAAGGGTTCCGTACTATCATCTATCTATTAAAAATTACGTTTGTTGTATGGGAGCCCCCTTTATTATTTACTTTATTGTTATTTAATTGTTTATTTTGAAAGGTAATACACACTTACATATTTTGTGAAATTTTGAAGCGTCTACCTGTTACCGTTTTTAATACTGAGCAAAAAATACGAAACAAATAAGCTTATTGCATGGGGATTGGGGACCCTCTTCATATATTTTTTTTTTTAATTTTTAGTACTTGTTGTTACAGCGGCAACGGAAATACCTGACATCATTTATGAAAATTTTAGCTTTCTAGCTATCAAGGCTTATGAAATACAACCTGGAGACAGACAGACTGACAGACAGAGGTCTTTTGTTTTACGTTTCTCAGTAATAGTCCGTTTTTACGCTTTGGGTACGGAACCCTAAAAAGAGTTTGGATATGTCTAATGACCATACCTACCTTTGTAAAAAAAAAACTGTTTTACAAAATAATCAAACAATAAGAAAAATACGACTTATACTTACATATTAAACGAATATACTATATAATAAATATACTAGGTACTCACAATTTTTACTGATAGCTTTGATATACCATGATCATGTAATTCATCCTCAAACAGTGTCAAGTCATGATAGAATAGAATGTGCTCTTTCCTCTTAAGTATATCAAAATTTATATTTTCATCGGTTGGTTCTACTACAATATTGTCTGATAGGGTACCCATATAGTCAGTTGAAAATGTCCAATCAAATGATTTCTTTGGCTTCTCTGCATCAGGCCTTTCAATAATAAGCACATTTCAATAACAATACAAGAAAATTATGTAGGTATAATGGTGCTCATTATACTGCAAAAGAAAAGCATCTGTCTCACATTACAGCATAAAAATTGTAAGATATACAATCTCATATTTTGTGAATGGACTTTAATCCTATATGATTTATGTCATCTTAAACTTCTTATATTACTAAACTTACTGGTTACCTTAAACTTCGAACCAGAACACGAAAATGTTCATGATTGATAATTAGGGAACAGGAAAGTTTAGATTGTGTTCCTATCCGGATGAATCTCTTTGCAAGATACTACCACCTAGTGTGAATACTACAGTGGAATAGTTAAGCAATCAAATTTATTGACTATTATTTACTCCGGACTAGGTAGACAGGGGCGTAGGGGTTGTATAGTCATGTTACAATATGGCAAACCTCAACAAATTTGTTGACACAAATATATAGGGACTGTATACTGTAGTGAATGTATGTACTGCATCGACTACACATCCCAATAGACGCCGCATTGAAGGCAACCAGTTTCTGTCAACACATAAGTGTAATTGTTCTTATGTAGCTTATTACTCAAAAAGATATAAACAGTATCGACCAGGTTTGTGACCTGTAAACATTGTCGCGTTATTGTATAAAAAATAAAAAATAGATTTAAAAATGACTGTTTGTTCAATTAAATGGTAGGGTAAAAACAGCAGTACTTCAATTTACCGAAAAGATGGTAAAACTTTCCGTTGGTTGATTAAAAATAATAACATTCATAATTACATTTTAAATTATTTGATGGTTATCGGAGTTCATCATATACTGAAAGGTCATTGTTAGATGCGTGTTTATATCCCTTTCTTACACTTGTGATTTTTAAGCTATCACTTTCGTTTGCATACAGCTAGTGATGGACTAGTGTGCAAATCTATTTTATCGACATTTTTATTTATTTACCCTCAATAGGGTACCGGTCTTGTACCGGTACTGTATGTTGGTATTTATGTATTTTATCGATAAATTTAAGCACTAACAGAAACGATAAAAAACTTATTACTCTACGTACTTTTGAGTTGGCTATTGGATAGTGGATAGTTACTCTTTTTTAATACGAGAAGTCAGCGAACAAGTACACGGCTCTCTTAATGGTAACAGATAATAATGGCCTATACCATTGACGTTACAGGTGCGTTGCTGTCCTATGGTCGGTATGTAAGGCGTTTTGTGCAAATCTACTGGCTTCCCTACCCTCCGAATCGGAATGTGACACTGTTATTGTAGCGGCAGGAATGGGTAAGGTGGTGCATAACTACCCAGGGAAGTTGCTGCACACCACTCTATTGACCAGTTATCTTGTTGACAATTACCTGTTGTACCTGTGCTTGCCTCTTACAAGGTCTTACAAGGCCTGGCAGAGGGCAGGTGATCTATTTTAGTCGGCAGACCCGGACGTGGTACTGAACTAAACGCGGTAGAGGGCGCTGTGATATGTCATTGAATAACTCATAAATATTTGAGCCGATTTTAATGAACTCTTTCAAGTGCATTAGGTGGTTATCTGGGTGATATAAATTCAACACTGGTTCCG
>NJDD01003851.1:3737-17245 GCA_002245505.1 Calephelis nemesis | reverse complement strand
GTGCCCTGGTTGTGCCTCTGCCTACCTCTTCGGGGATATGGGCGTGAAGATACTTTTTATTGTTTTATTCACTTTACGCCTCTACTGCTTCATGACAATGCTGAAATACATACTGCACAACAGACGACTTCTCAATTAGAAGAGCAACAATTGGAATGTAAAAATCATCCACCTGAACCTAACTCCAACAGATTACAATTTTTTAAAATTTCAATAACGTTTAGCAAAAGAAAAAAAACAATTTCGAGGGGGCAGTCCAAACCACATTCAAAGATTTTATTCCCGTTCGAATGGTTTCTTAGTAGAGGGATCAATGAATTTGCCTATGAGATGGCAAATATGCATAGGAAACAATGGTTCATGCTTTGATTAAATAAATAAATTACATTAAATATATTCCACTTATGTTCCTCCCTACAAAACGCCAATTTCAGACGTAAGGACCTAATATAATCCAGTACGGATATTACTCTCAACCGCAAAAATGTGTGACATTGAGACGTTGAGTTGCATAGCTGCAATGTGACGTGCAATATCAAAATGCGATATAATCCGTTATAATGTCGCACTTTATAAAATAAAAATAAGCATATCAATAACATAATATATTGTTTGTATTAAATATGTCTCATCCCTAATCTTACATATCTTTTTATGAATATGACGTGTTGTCATTGCAAGGGCCAATAAGAAAGCAGTGCCTCACCTCCCCGCACCTCAGCTATTTGCCAGAATTGTTTCAAAGCAAAATTATAAAGAATAGGCGTCTATTGGGATGTGTGGTCGATGGTGTACTGTAACTGTAGTGACTGTATACTGTAGTGAGTGTCTTTTCTTGAGTTTGACTTTTTGAGGTCCCGGGTTCGCCCCTGGGTCGGGCAACTTAAAAACTATAAAAAATATATTTCCAATTTTCTCATAAAGATAACGTTGCCGGGATTGGATATGTGCCCGGTGGGCGATAGGCTTTCCACCTATCATATTGTAGGACTTAGTGTCTGGCTAATCGTGGGTGCCCTGGTTGTGCCTCTGCCTACCTGTTCGGGGAAATGGATGTGTAGATATACTTTTTTTAGTGACTGTTTTGTAATCATACAGTTTCCGGAATGCAGGAACATTCAACATTCATTTCTTTAGCCTGTTTCAAATTATATCATAGGAGAAGCAAGTAGGTGGCAAGAGCCAATGAGGGATGAGACGGAGGTGATTTTATAAGAACCGGTGTCGGAATTTTTAAATAAGATTTATCGGAATCGGAGTCGGAATCGCAGCCGGATTCGGAGTAGAAATCGGAGGCAATAGGTAACAGAAATAGCTCAAGTTTTATTTAGCGACAAATAAAAACAAAACATACGAGGGTGGATCCAAAAGTTCGTGGCCTAACCTACATGGAGCTATGACATCTTTTTAAATCGACTGTCATTTGTTAGTATGTGTCATATTGATTTATTGTGCGCAGTTTCATTCCGATACTGCACAATATAAATTTTCTGTGATTATTTGTTTAAAGCAATCTGACGCAATTTTCAATAATGGAGAAAATTGAACACCGAGCAGTCATTAAGTACCTCAATAAAAAAGGCCTATCACCAAAAGACATCCATCAAGATATAGTAAGCACTTTGGGGGAGTCTTCTTCACCGTATTCCAGTGTCACGAAGTGGGTAGCTGAGTTTAAGCGCGGTCGTGAGAGCATTAAAGATGATCCTAGGAGTGGAAGGCCTACATCTTCTAACACGAAAGAAAACATCGATAAAATTTGTGATCTCGTACTGGGTGACCGACGTTTGACCATTGGTAAGATAGATGAGATAACAAACATTAGTTATGGCCGGGCGCAAAACATAATAACGGAAGAGTTGGGGTTCCATAAGGTTTCTGCTCGCTGGGTCCCAAGGTTGCTTTCAGCTGAACAAAAATGAGTTCGATACACAATTTCACGAAACTGTTTGGAACTTTTTGAGATTGACCCCGAGGACTTTTTTCTAGATTTGTTACCATGGATGAAAGCTGGGTTCACCACCATACTCCTAAATCAAAGCAACAATCCAAACAGTGGAAAAGATCAGACTCTCCTACACCGAAAAAGGCTAAGGTCGTTTTGTCGACTAACAAAGTCATGGCTTCTGTTTTTTGGAATGCAAAGGGCATTATTTTTGTAGATTATTTACCTAAAGGTCAAACTATACATTCTAGTTATTATTGTAACCTTTTACGAAGACTCCGGGAAGAAATAAAAGAAAAAAGTCCGGGAATGTTGCGTAAGAAAGTTTTGTTTCATCAAGACAATGCACGTGTTCACACTTCGGTTGAAACAATGTCTGTAATCCATGATTGTGGCTACAAATTGCTGCCCCACCCACCTTATTTGCCGGATTTAGCCCCGTCGGATTATATCATTTATTTCCAAATTTAAAAAAACACTTGGATGGCTCGAAATTTTCGACCAAAGATGAGGTGATAGTCGCAGTAAACGACTATTTCGCCGACCTTCCGGAATCTTTTTTTTTCGAGGGGATAAACAAGTTGCAGGTCAGGTGGAAGAAAGGCGTTGAGCTGGATGGAGACTATGTCTAAAAATAAAATAAATTTAGACCCGCTTTTCTGTCATTTTCTTGGTCGGGCTTAGAACTTTTGGATCCACTCTCGTAATTTAAAAAAAATGTAGTCAAACTACAAAATAAACCGTAATTTATACAACTACAAAAGTTGACAACCAATTCTTTTAAAGGTTAGGTTAGTGGCCCTATTTAAATTTTATCAGTATAGGACAAGTAATCACTTGTCTCAGTTATACTTTTCTAATATTACTAAACTTCATTTTTAGCGTCGGTGTACCTCGCGTGAAAATTTAAGCATTGTTATTTGACTTACGTAGTTCTAAAATCTTCCCGAATCAAGTCATTTCAATCACATTTTTTAAATATCTATTAAATGTACTGAACACTGTTAAAAATATACCTATTTTGGAAAGACCCTATATATTTTTATACAAACTTACAAATCTGGTTGTAGTGCCTTAGTTGATTTTTAAATAAAGGTTGCTTATGTTTGAATTCGGGTTTATTATAACTATAAACAAATTTTAACAAAATCAGTTCATCGGTTTAGCCGTCAAAGCGTAACAAACAAGAGTTTCGGATCTTGATTTAATTTATAAGGGCCCATTATGAAACCATAAACTAACTTTCGAAACAGGAACCATCAAAATATGTTCGTTTTTGCATGAGTAACCGCGTGGCAAACATAGAGTCAGAACAACACAAAAAGTCAAATTGATAATTCTACTTTTTCACGTCGCCAATTGCTGCCGAAGTCGAAGCCGAAGGTGTGAAAACAAATTGGAAAATCCAACTTCATAAGATACCTAACAGAAACCACAAGTTTTGCTGGTACACCAGAATCTTAGGTCACATAGTATGTAATGCATCTCTACCAGCCCCACTACCATCCAGCAGGGAACACAATTATGGCAAGACCTAATGCAATGGAGACAGCAACCGAAACTAAGGTGTTTGAATGAAAAAAGTAATGAATGTGGAGCAAGCTAGACATGACTGCGTGACACTTGGCATTCAATACTCTCAGCTTACTGTGCAAGGGACTTGGTGTAAAGATATGCGTGCATACCCATCTAAGCTATGCTTAGCTCTCTACCACCTACTTATAAGCAACTACACTGGTTGAATAATCCAGTGACAAACTACTAGATTATCACTACCAGGTAAAGGGTCATCACTTCCCAATGCTGAAAACTTGCATTGAAAACTTGAAATATGAGGTGATTAATAGATAGTTAAAAGTAAGACATTTTAAAATTGTGGTTAATAACACTAAACACTAAGGAATTTTACCGAGACTCTTGCCAAGCTTCAGCACAAGCCACTTCTATGGCATCCATTCTACTTGAAACTCGTCGCAATGCATCTAATGGACTGAAGTAAATTTTAGATCCATTACTGTGGGCCAATGTAAGGATATTTTTAGGAAATACCATATCTGGAAAATGAGGTATCTTCAGTTCCTTGCAATATCTGCAATTATAGTATAAAGTTGTGTTAATAATAAATAATAATAAAATTAAAACATTCACACCAAAAATTCATGTAAATAATATGTACACGTTGAATCAAAAAGTTCTTAAACGTGCATGTATATAAAACATTCTTGGGAGTAATTCAAGATTTAAAATTAATGAGTGTCAATCACACAACATTTATACAAAACTGTCACTTGTTTCTGGTAGTTTTTTCGAATGTCATAAGTTATTTTGTACCAGTTGCTAAAACACAAAGTTATGAATAGAAGTGGATTATGGATAAAATAGGTGGTGATAAAATATCTCAGCTTGAAAAAATGTCTAAAAAGGAAAGAGCAGACCGGAAAATATTATGTAAATTTAATTTCAAAAGTGTATGAAGCAATTGAACAAAAACTGGGTGTGTTGTTTCTTAAAGATTACACTCACAGATCAGAAATTGCACTCACATATACAGCTGTAATAACTTTGTTTTCTTAACCACCCTCTATATTATTTGAACTTAGTTTCTAGTAATTTTCACTTAATACCAAAATGAAGGAGGAAATTTGTGGAACAAAAATCGATGATAATGATGGTGTTATGGCTGCTGCAGGAAAAAGGAAGATAGATAAATGTTGTTTTGAGTGTATTTCATTGTAGGGAGATTATATAGAAAAATATAATACTTTCATTTTTTTTTTGTATTTTTCCGAAGAAGTTTTTGATTCACGTTACTAGGTATGATTAAATGTTTTACAGCATCTTTTTAATATACATACTTTACAAATAATTATTGTTTCATTTCACTTAAAAAACATAATAATATTTAATATTACTTTATTCTTATTAAGCTATTATGTATGCAAAGATGTTTGTTGTTTTGATATTTGTTATTTAAGCACCCACTTATGCCTGATCAGATTAGGAAGAAATTTCTTTCATAGGCATGTTCTCTAACACCTAGAAAAGAGCAGACGCTAGTTTTTGTTACAACCACTAAAACTTCTGTGAGAGAACGATGTGGTTCATATCATATTGCTTTAATGTAAGCCACAAAAAAAGAAAAAAAAACATTGGTATTTATAGTATTCCTATTTGGGAAAAATTCTGTAGATTTTAAGAGTACAAAAGACCTGTATACAAGCAATATTTTGTGTTAACCAATAATTGTAATTGTAAACGTAATTATTACATTAATTCAAACCACTTTTAAGGCCTTTAAAAATTTACCTTTACCTTGTTTTTATATCTTGCCTGTATGTATATTTTTAAAAAAACATTATCATTTATTTAAAGCAAATGCTGAAATGTTGGGAATTTACAGGCTTATTCATAAACGTTGTTTAACTTTTAATCACCAATTTAAGCAATGTTTAAAAAAATTCTTATTCATAAACGCTATTTAGAGTTAATCATTTGTTTAAATATACTCTTAAATAGCTGTCACTTTAAGCAACCTCGGAAACTTGTTTAAAATTTTAATCAACAAAATGGCTGACTAAATTTCAAACAGCTGATTTTATGTGCATTGACAAAATGCAACAACTAGCCATTTAATATGGCTTAATTGTGTATTCTTATGATTTTTTTATAATACACGAATTGAAATATTTTGATTTCGTTGAAGTGTGGACAAAATTGGATGGGATATGTTGGATTTTGGAACAATAACATGTAATAACATGTTTTATTATGGAGATGGCCAATGACTCCTACGAAGAAACGAATAGTTTTCCAGAGCATTTTGTTATGATATTGGAAGCATAAAAGTAGACAGATTTTCTGATCAAATGATTAGTTAAGCAATGCTTAGGAGGTTACTTAACTATTTTTTATGAATAAGGCAGTTAATGTTTTAGAAATTGTGGGAAATTGCATGTGCCAAAACAAAAACTTTATATTAATAAAAATAATGTTTACTGCATGTCCATTCGTATATACAACTGATTTCCTGTTAATTTCAAATCACTTTCATTAAAAAGATTTTGAATGAAGGTATTTGACTTGTTGTTAAAGAAAACATATTATAGTGTCAAAGATTTTCTTGTAGAAAAGAATTTATAGAAAAATAATGTAATAATTATTATACAAATATAAAAAAATGTGTGCGTGTACTAGCGTACACTTGTAAGAAGTGAAGAAGCAAAACTTCTTTATGACATTATTTTTCAAAAAATAATTTACTATATGCAACTTTAAAGAAATTGGTTAAATAAAGTTTATTGCCAATCCATACTCTGCTGGAGAATGTATACTTCGAATCATGCGTGGTAGGGATAAGAACAAAGATGGCGCGTAACGGAAAAATGTGACGCGTAACGAAAAAATGTTACACTAAATTTTTTTCCAACCCCGATAAAGAAGTTTCACTTCAATTAATGTTATGGTTGCCGAGGAGTTTGTTTAGCAGTTTCATCTCCTGTCTGGCTAGGTTTGGAAATAGTGGTATTACAAGGCAGATGGGTTGAAGTCCTGGTTGCCAAGAAGTTTGATTTGCCATTTCTTCTCCTGACTAAGTTTGAAAATGGTAGTAGTTTACAGTAAATAGATAGAGTTCAGTTAAATTTAATTAAAGTTTTAAATTGTTTGGTAATGAATAGTTAAACTAGGTATGAATATAAATAATTGGCTTAAAAGTTAAAGCATACTTAATAAAATTATATTTTTTAAAGACATTAAAATATTTACCAACCAAACTATGGTAGAATATGTTGATACACTTATATATTTTTATAACATCTCATTTATTTACACACATATTCCACAAATAAATAATTTTCATTTTATAGCCTTAACCATTTCAAAATGACAATTTTACAGTAACACATTACTAAAATAGTAATTATATTCTATAGGTTGTGTCCATCTACTACATCTTACCATCAGGAGAGTGCTTGTTCGCTGACCTCTCACATAATAATAACAGTACAGAGTGAAGTGTGGTACCTTTCTACTCACTCAACGTTATACATAAACAGTATCAGAACTAACTCGCATCCAAGTCAGTACAAAAAACACAAACTTTGATATGTTTACCTGTTTAGAATAAGCAAAAATGTATTCATACTTACAAGCAAAATTGACAAAATTGATTATCATCACGCTCACAAACGACTTTTGTAGAGCATACACTGGGCAGTATACAGCTTATATCATATGAAATATGCCAGGAGCCAAACTGTATAGACTGAGAATTCGTTGTGAAACGACCGGAGTCAATATTGTTGTCCTGCAATTGTAAAATATCTATGCAATAAACAATTAAGAAAAACATTTATTTATAAACAAACTTCTTGAATTAGTGCCTACCTGCGAAGCAAACATTGTTCAATAGGTACGCTAACTTTGTACGTAAACGCGTAAACTTTTACTATTTACAATTGTTGGAAACCTATTCCTTTTACAATAATTTTCCTTTTCAATAACATCACAATTAATGAAGGAGACTGAAAGAAAAACACTAACATATTTTTGTAAATTTCGGCATCATTTTCGATTATCGACAATAAGAATTTCAGAAAATCAGAATAAAAGCAAAAGCCGAAAGTCGAAACCAGTAGTCAGTACATCGCAACCAGACACTTCGGAAAAAACATATGAAAATTGGCAAAACTTTAATGGCGACTGTAGCGATCAAAGAGAATATAATCACTACGTTCTAAGAGACGGCACTTGGTACATCACTATTAGCTACGAGTAATAAAGAAAATCATAACAACCTTCCCGAAAAATATTTGTCGCCAACATTACATTGCAAATTCTAGTGATGTAACTGACAGCAAGAGATGTTATCGAAAAATACGATAACTAGTGTTGTCGCAACAAATCGATATCGATATTTTTTATGTAGCCAGCAATGACATTCATGTATACATTATTTACTTAATGATAATCTGTAATTTAAATAAAAAAACAAATGAGATAAAAAAAAATAATTTATTTCAAATACAACAACTTTATTTCAAATAAATCTATGAAAATAGTACAAGTACTACTTAATACTAATTAATACAAGCAAGCTTAATACTAATACTAACTTTTTAACATTAACATTACTAACACACTTTTGATGTGATTTCTTGCTAGCATTAATTTATAACTAAATAATTGGGTCCTGTCACTAAAACGGAATTAATAACTAAATGGTTTTCCTGTTACTGAAATGGAGTCTATATCTCAAAAACTTCTTCACTTTACACTCACACAATAGTACAATTCCAAAGGTTAGGTTACGCTGAACACGACGATGTAGGTAACATCTGAAGGCAAAAGGTAATTAATGTTAACTTTACATCAACAAAAGTAATACGTAATACCCAAGCAATATGGCTGACATAGTTTTTATTTTACTTGACGTTTGCAGCTGTGTCATAAGTGTCATATTTGTGGTAATACCAACATAAAAATTAAACACGTTTTTATGTTGGTAAAGAGTACATAAATCACAAATATAAATTGAACCACGACGATGGCGGAAATTCATGCTTTCCGAGGTTCAAGATAATCTACTTAAATCGAATGTATGAAAGTGACTACCCACTGGTAGCGATCTCACTCGTTACTAGTACCTTCTCGCTTATTTTTAGGTTAATTTGCACCTTTCTGGAGCCGGCTAAGACCTTTCGGCCACGCTGCCAAGTCTTCCGTAATAATGAATTCTTTTTCGTATTAAAATTTTAAATTCATTTCTTCAGTTTCTGAACGTACTGTCTTCCCCTTTTTAAAAGTCACTTCCTTCACTAATAGAAAGGTTATTTGAGTCCTTCAATACGTCTTTAGTTTTAATTTCTTGAAGTTTATATATTTGTTAATTTGTTTTATAGTACGTCACATCCTTGAATTATGATTATTTTCACACAAATTATAAAACCAAAATTCTGACCACCCAAATCATCTTCTTTCATGATGGCGCCAAAACTTCTACGTCAGTGCATAAAGTATTTAAATTTTTTTTACCTCTATACTTTAAACTAATCTTATATTATTTAATAAACCCATATCTTAATATGTCATGTCTTTTTCCAATTTCGTCTTCAATTTTCTTTCTTGTTCAGGCCTCTGCCTCTTCTGTCGTGATAAAACACTACAATAGTCTTTCACGAGTACAGTTTATTTACTAAATCACATTTACATACACCTAAGTAATATTTACACTTTAATTAATTTACAAATTATACATTTTTACATTAGATTACACATTTTTAGCTTAGAGATTGGAGGGAACCCTCAAAAAGCGCGCCTTCCCCCTCCGACCGTTCCCGCCAACCTCTACCTTCTCGCTCTATCTTTCCCTTCTATTTTTTTTTTAAATTAAAAAAAATCTTAATTTTTTTTAATATAATTCAATGGAGCGTTAATTATGCCAACATTCAAATGATCCGAGGCCCTACCATGAACGCTTATAGCAGTATTATTTCCATCTTGCTAAATGTCTGCCTTTATAAGCAACTTTATGGTATACATCATAAGGTTGTTTTTCTCGACTGACAATAAGTATTGTTAAAATAGTACTGTTTTAAGAGCTTCTTGTAACCAACCTGATTTCGCAAAACCGGGCTTAAATTATTAAAAAATAAGAAGTTGTCATAATAAATCGTGTCATGGTCTTGGGCAAAGAGATAGCATGCGTACTTAAACTCATCGAGTAAATCACTTAGTCATACATACTTAACTTGTGCACTTTTACTATAAAATTAAGCAAAATGCTACCGAAATAGGCTAAACAAATTTCATTAAATATGATCACGAAATTCAATAACAGCTATGAAAAAATTTACGCCAGGCTTTTCCAGTGCTGCAACCTTGGTTTTTGTAAGAGGCTGTTGAAGAAGCTAAACAGGGTTAAATATAGCAAATATTATCAGGACTAAGGTTGCTAAAAAGTAGCAACAATTCACTTCTTCTATGTGTTACGGAATGATGAGACAATAGTGCCTATTATTTGTATAAACTGAACTTCTAATAATTTGTAGTATTTTGTCTCACATAAATATTTTTCTAAGTTTTTTACATAAATCTTCTGTAGCAATTAAAAATAAAAAAGTGTGTGTGCGATTCACAGACGATATAAGTGAAACTTCAGTAAGTCGACAAAAGAATGAGATGAATATATATAATCCTACACATTTTTGTATTTGTGTCTCTCACCTGTCGTTTTTTCGTTGCATCCGGTTTGAAATCACAATGATTCTAAAGAAGTTTAACTTCAAAAATCATAATTGACAAATATGCCTATGTTTTAAAGAATTATTAGGGTATGTTGATGTTACAATACAATACTGAGCCTTGTGGTAATGTTTATAAGTAAACAAATCGTTTTAGTTTAAACAGTATTTAACTTAACTAATTCAAAGGGTGAAACGAAGTTTTCCAGAACAGCTAGTTTAATACAAAATAATTATGGCATTTATTGAATAAAATACATTGTAATGTTATTTCAGGCAAATTTATCTATGAAAGTCTGACATTCTTCTTTGTATGTATCCGTAATTTAACATAATTGAAATAATGTACGCTGCGGCAATACTGTTTTATCCCCGTATTGGGCCGGGTATACCGAGTAGAATAGATCATCTGCCTCTCTGCTAGACTGCACGACACAGGCGTGCTCACGTTAAAAACGTTATTACCAACAAGATAATTGGTGGCAGAGTGCTGTGGAGCAATTTGCCCATATGGAGATCCACGCCTCATCTATTTCTGCCTTCCTAAGACTCTATCATGATCCATGATATCATGGTCAACAGTATGCGGAAGCTGGTAGACCCGCAGAAAAAGTTTACCACGTCGGGTGCAGGACTTCGATGCACCTAAAAAATAAATGGTTAGGCAACCGTTTCCTATTACAATTAGGAGAACCCAGTTCTCCGCTAGGAGTATAGTTATATTCTAGGAGTATATTTTTCAAAAGCCTTGGACACATGATGTATGTTTAAAAAAAAAACAATCCCGCCAAAACCCCATCACAAGTGTTGCTAATAAAAGAGTATATTTTATCATAGTTAATTTGGTATAATTTGGTAGGTTGGAAGTATGGTAGGTTTTTTGGCGCTTGATTAAACTTGTATTGCAAGTTTTTCCGGATTGGATTTTGCAACTCAGTTTTAACACAACTATTCTCAACGGATAAACTTGTTTTAAGGTAAAGGTAGGCTTAATTTAGGTGTGTTAGTTTAAACATACCTAGGTTTGATGACAATGAAATAATACGATATAATTTTATTCTATCATGTTTGAGAATATTTTATACCTATGCTTTAAACGTCTCGAGTAGAACTTCATTGGTCTTCTGGTGGGATTAAAATATTGCCACATCAATATCATTTTCGATCAAGGACTTATTAAGCTTTAAGTTTGTTTTTATAAATACTGTTATTAACAAATAATTACATTTTACCTTGTCAAGTGGTTTAATAGTATATTTTTGTGATTTTGATTTTGAGAAATATTTAAGTTTAAGAAATCTAATATTTATACCGATAAAGCTATAAGCTTTTACACAAGATTGGGTATCTATTTAAAACAGTGGGTGTTCAGCAGAGTTTCAATTAATGCGAAATTTTAAATGAGCACAATATTATCCATTTTGAGAAAAAACTTAGATATTAGTAAAACACAATACATTTCATTACAAATAAAAAAAAAACAGTAAGTAAACTTAAATTACACTTGAAAATTAGTCTAACACCAAAAATAAATCCTTTAAATACCCAAACTCTAACATAACACATAATTAATGATAAACATTCAATCTGCGTTTAGTTGAAAAAATGAAAAAAAATTGAATGGTATAATAAAAATCAGAATGAATGCAGCGTTGAATGGAAATGATAACGAAAAAATATAAATTTATAAGTGCTAAAATATTTTGGTGAAGCATCAATTATGTAGTTTGCATACTTTCCAATCAATTTTAGCATGATTTTCGACATTCAAATAGGGAATTATAATTATAAAAAATAGGAGTTGGTAACACTTTTACATTTGCTTGAACATTCTAAATTGTAAGAATTTTGTTTTTTTGCTTTTATTTTTATTAATTTCTCTCCAAATCTATTGTTATTATGGATTAATTTAATCTAAGAAAACAGTCTCCTGCTACGTCACCTGTACCTACCTATTTGGATTATGTAATTTGTGTATCCAAATCAAAACGAAATCATGGTGGGAAACTATTTTTATGACCAGATTTCCACTGGATTAAGGAAGGTGAGTACAGTATTACTTAGTTATTCCGAAAGATACCTAAGTGCAAACATAGTGCATTGTCGTTAACTAACACTTTATTTTATTAATGAAAAGTCCAAATCCTCTTTATCCATATTCCATTATTATAGACCTCTTCGTTGGATGAAAGACACACAAACGCCTAACGCTGCCAATCATATTATGACTTCATATTTAAAAAGAATAAAACATTGTTATCTCAGTTGGATCTTGGTGGTATTATGATTTATTGGTACAAAGCATGTTACTATTAGTCTTCGAAATCGGCGTTTTAGTATGAAAATAGTAATAACCACATTCACGTAGCTAAGCAATTCTGCTAAACACTTGGTACTCAACACACTCTGCCTACCTCACAAGAAACATGTGTGCGGATATTATGTATGTGTAACAAATATGTCGGGAAGATACCTTAAAGAAGTAGTTCTAGAGTGCTTGGGATTAATTGCTCCTCATACCTCTCTTATTAATAAAAATGTGTGATGTATTATTAATGATTTTTATAGAATAAGGAAAAAAGAAGCCCGCTGAGTTTCTTGCCGGGTCTTCTCAGTGTGTGGCTGAGTTCCGATCTGGTGGTAGTTTTTAGCATGATATAGACTCCTCACAAGTGTCTCCTGTAAGGTTAACGTGAATAAAATATTTTCTATTATATTTTACTGGCTTGCTTTCTCCATGTCGCATGTGTAATAAGACTAAGAATGCTTAAATAGTTTTGTTCATATATTATTAGCTGTAAATTCGTCAGACCATAAGACCACAGAGGCAATCCTTCTTTCCTTTTTTATTGACATAAGCAGACATAGATTCTTCTCTTTCTTCTCTTCTCGTTCGAGGACTGTCGCTGGCGACTTACTAGGAAAAGCCTGTCTATCTGTGTGTAAAAGCTGACATGTCAAATTACACTAATGCTTAGTAAAACTTGGTGTTAGTAAAACCGTCTTAATATGACATAACGTAACAAGTCTCTCTATAGTTAATAAGGCAGTATATGTTATATTTAAATTTACATCTTTTTTGATTTCAGATAAAATTTACATATTGTGAATGACTTGTAGTCAGTTTTCAAGGATGTAACAAGTGGAATCAACTTTGGAAACATACAATGCAAACTGTTTTGTAAAGATGTTCAATTGATGATGCTCAGAAACACAACATTATTTTCTTGGGAGTGGCTGACAAAATAAACTTGCAATGCCAGTGCTTATAGAATACTTTCATGAGTGATCTAAGATCTTTAGTACATATATACATAAAAATA
>NJDD01003846.1:36374-51785 GCA_002245505.1 Calephelis nemesis | reverse complement strand
GAATTACGGATCATATCTCGCAGAGAAACACCGAGCATAGATCTCTCCATAGCACGCTGAGCGACTCTGAGCTTATTTAAGAGGCCCACATTTAACGGCCAAGTCTCAGTTCTATATGTCATCACTGGTAACACACACTGGTCGAAGACTTTCGACTTTTGGCTCTGCGGTAATTTGGACAGGAAGATACCCTTTAGCTTCCCGAACGCTGCCCATCCAAGTTGGATTCGGCGGTCGACCTCTTTCTTGAAGTTGGATTTAGAGTACATTAAATCAATAAATAAAACATTACCCATATTGCCATGTATTTGACACACACAAACAAATATATTGATGGTAACGATAAAAGATCACAGATGGCGCACTAAAAATTTTGGAAACAAAGTAGTTGGTCTTGAGAAATGAAGATGGTGTTCTTATCAACAAGATATTAAAATTGATTATGGTCGATTTCCGAGCAATGGGCGACCACTAGTCATTTTAATTTGACGCTAAAAATAGGGTTCTAAAAACAAATTTCACTGAAAAAAATAACATTAAATTTTGATTAAAAACTTGACAGTAAGTTTTCAAACCATTTCGCAGAATCTGCTTCCTAGAAAAATAACCCAAACTTTTATATTTTTTTATTAATAAATTATTTCAGTTTAAAAAAATATAATTAGTTAATAATAAAACAAATAGTTTAAAAATAGTATAATTTATGAATAAAAAAATTACCTAGCAAGGCATCACTGTTTAAACTATACTAAAAAAATAATCTCATAGAGGTCTTATTAGGTACATCTGTACTTAACAAGATTGTATAAGACAACACAAAATTGTTTTAACTTAAATAATCACAAAGAATAATGACAAAACTGAACACAAACCTATTGATGGTCACTCCTGGTATTATGACACTCGCCAAAGTCTGCCATATTAATGCATCACCCGCTTCAATCACAACTCTCTTCGGACGCCCATCATGCTGAAATTTAAAGAACACTGAGCAACCATACCGTCGTATAGTTTTTTAAAGTGAATAGAGCTTTCATATATTTCAATTGAAGTCGCTACAATTTTGCGTATGACGACTCCACTTCTAGCCAGTAGTTATTTTATAACTAGGATTGTTGGATTATTCATCTTAAGTAAAGTCGGACTTAGTGATAGGTTTCTGCAATAAATCGCCTTAACTAGGTGAATAGTGACAGAAAATCCCCTTCGAATTTACGAACAATTATATGAATCATAAAAATTTCATAATTATGGATGGTCAAACGATTTTTTGAATAGGTAGAACGAATTCAAGTTTAGATAAAAACTCTCCTGATGGTGGGAGACTACCGTAGCCTATCGACAGGGCCGTCTTAGATTAGGCTAGGGCCCTTGGGCACACGAAAACTTGGGGCCCTTTTGGAATATAAATAAATCAAACTATGCAATTTTTTTCCACTACGATTTTTTGGGAAATCCATTACATTATTTTATTACATAACATTGGTAAGCCGCGTTTTTTTCTTTCTCTGCTTATAATTATTGACAAATTACTTAGACGTTCTTAAGCTGCGAAATAGAATGCTCCCGAATTAAGGCAACGAGACAATTATAATGCACTCAACCAAAATACTTATTTCAAGGTTAAAAGTGAGTGAAATGGTCCATCCCTCCTGAGTATAGGGGCCCTGGGCACTGGCCCCGTGTGCCCTTATAGTAACGACGGTATTGCCTTTGGACACCATACATGTTAAATGAACGTCGCTGTCCTATGTTACGCTTAATGTGCAAGTCTTAAATACTTCCCCATTCTCCAGACCAGAACAGGACAGTGCTAGACACATTATGGTGGCAAGAATAGGTAAGGTGGAGGATCCCTACCTAGGCAACTTGCTGCAGGACACTCTAGTATTAGTGATCTAGCAATAACCCATTGAACCTATGCTCGCATTTTACAAGCTGCCTGGCAGAAAGGCAGATGGTCTGATTTTTACAGAATCGGAAGAAATACATGATGTCACTATGTAGGTATGTTCGGAATAAACTGCGAACAAGTCGGTTTTGATCAAATTTCTATTTTAACTTTTTTTGATATCTTTTTTTGGTCCTACATAAAAGAGGGAACAATTTTTATCCCGACATTTCCCGGCCAGAAGCTATATAATTATATCACGCGACTGAAGCAACAACAAGGTTTTTTGTAAATTTGCCTAACCTGTTGAATAATCCTAATAACAGTATAGTATAAAAAACACAACCTAAATACAAACTAAAAACTAGCAAACTTTATATAAATTTTTAAAGTATGTAATTATTTCGCAATACAACATCACCATTAACCCAGATTTGTAACACTTGAAGAAACAAAATCAGTACAAATATTATAAAATCGACGAAATCACACTAACATTAAAAATGCGAGTTTCTTTGTTTGGATGTTTGTCCGTCAATCACTACTAAACGGATTTCGATGAAATTTGGTATACAGACAGGGTATAAGCTGACTAGGGTGATAGAATACTTTTTATCCCGATTAAATGCTCCCTTGGAATTTCCACGCGGGCGAAGCCGCGGGCGGCAAGCTAGTAACTATATTCTATATACACTACTTAAATATACCAAAAAATATTATTGTAATTAATAAAAATTGAATGTCATTACCATCCAAACTATTAATCCAGAATGTAAAGACATTTCACATAGGCTTTTGCTTCTCGTGGGTCCATAATAAAAATAGTTGTGAATGTGATATTTGCAAATTAATAAGGAATTTGCTACCGCAAGCCTGTGGTAGTATCTATAGTATTGTCTTATGTTACAAGTGTCACAAGGAGTCACAATAAAAATCATTAACCAATGTATATTATATGTTGCTCCATACTAAGAATTATTTACGTAATAGAATTAACATAAAAATGGCCAGGATGATTAATATGAAATAACTGTCTCGAATAAAATTAAATAAAGTACAAAAGATTACAATGGATCATTTAAAAATTGACAAATTTATTTGTAAGAAAGACAAATTAACAGATTGTTTTTAAATAAATAAATGTCATTAAACAAATTTTTACAAATTTATTAATTTTTTAGTGTTTGATTCTGCCCGCATGTTATGGATAATAATACTTTTAAACATATGATTTTATGAAAATTAAGAAACATCCAAATTAAAACATTTACTGTCTTATTAATAAACATCTCAGATAAAATATGATTGATGTACTCCAAGCTCCAAGGTCAAAGTGACATATTCTGCATTGTACTGTAATACAGACTATAATGTCAACCGATAGAGTACATGGATTTATATTTTACTAGCGGTCTGCCCGGGCTTCGCACAGTTATGAAATATACATGTAAACCTTTCTCTTCAATCACTTTATCTATTAAAAAAGTTTTGCGTTAAAAGGTTGCGTAATTTTAAACAATTAAACAATTAAGCATACAAAGGGACATCGGGACAGAGGAGGCGACTTTGTTTTATGCTACATAGTGATTAATAAGATAAATAGACATCTCTGTCCAAGAGCGTCGCCAGCCGATGGTCTAGATGGGGGCAAGTTGATATGTAGATTGAGAAAAATAAACATTGTTGGTCCAATCGGGAACCTCGTGCCCTCGACTTTTTGACTTGCCCTGCATTTCGCTCTAAATAGTAGCAAACTAGTAGTAAAAGTACTAGAATAATCGATCAAGTCAAGTTAAAAACATAAGACTGTTTGCTTTATTTTTTTTTAGAATCTCTAGGGAATCTGCCCCTTTTGCCCCCCCTTGGCGACGCCCTTGTCTCTGTTTATCATTCAAAAGTTGCTCTGTAATGCACCTGATAACATGTATGATTGTTGGTGATAGACCCTCTGACCTTTGAGGGCATTCAACAACATTACCAACACATATTTATATTTCTTGGAATTTACCAACATCATCCATCTCCTCTGTGGTCTAGCGGTTCAGTTGTCAGACTTGACTGCATGAGGCCCCCCGTTCAGTTGTAAAATAAGCCTTTATTTTGCTAATTCCGCATAGCAGTGTAACTGTTGTGGCAAATAATCCTTCAGCTAGTCTTGGGTGACCTGGCTGTGCCACTGCCTACCTCTTCAAGGATATAGGCGTGAAGATACTAACATCTTTACTCTGAGGATTGTCATCAAAACTAAAAAAATATGTTTTTAATATTATACCCTTAACATTTTCCAACTTTTGTCAGCAGTGTCAGCAAGGACGTAGGCAAATGCAACAGCATAGCTGGCACGTACCACCTTCACTGGCACCACCGCTCGAAAAGATTCACCAACCTCATTGGCATAACCTGAAGACATGAATTTATTCAGTGACCACTACATCACCAAGGACGAAGGGTATGATATTTATCTTTTTTAGTAGCAGCATATGGTTAGTTTATTTCCTCCTTTTCAAATTTGAAGAAAGAAATATTAAAACTTGGACTGGATTTAAAACAGCATCCATCTACATATACATACATACTAAAACACACTCTTTTGTGGGATAGGTAGGTGGCACTCAGCCAAGTGTCACAATCCTTGCAGGCTGCAGTCCTGCCGAGCTTCCTCCACATTAATTACTCTTTACATACAAATACATACACATACTCTGCTACATCAAGAATCTTACTGCATCACACTTATTTGAATAATTGTTCATTTCATTTCTATCATGTAGTTAAAAACTAAGTAACTAAGGTTTGGAAATTATGGTAGTTTATGGTAGATAGGGTAAACCATGATCATAATAAAATATTTTTGAATGAATAAATATAGCCTAGCAGTAAATATATTTTCACTAGTTTGTTAAAAATATAAATGGTTACTGGTTACTAACTCATCTGGTACATAAAAACCAACCACCTTAAGAAAATCGCAAAAAAAGAATTTAATTCTCCATATAAAAAGTCCATCTGACAAAATTTACGAGAACCAAATTTCTGTTTTTGTGATTTTCTAAAAGGTGCTTTCGATGTAAGAAAGCCGTCCTAGAAACGTTATGCTTAGTTACCAGTAACCCTGTATACACAACAAAATAAATATATTTTAACTTATTTGTTTAAAGATATCTAAATAATAATAATAAAAACTATATAATTAAGTTAGTTACATATTTGCACACCATAGTGTGATAGAATATGTGGGTATGAATAAGTATTTTGTGACAACTTTTAAACACACATATTCTACAAATTTAATTTCACACATTACATTTAATTTCATTTCAACTAAAGGAAATAAAATTTTAGCCACTAAATTCAATATGAAGTGTAAATTTCATAGCAAGTTCCAAGTTGATCTGCAAAATCTAATCATAAACTCCTATATAGTTTACGACATTAAACATTTATTTATTTCACTCTCTGCAAATGGGTATACAACAAAATGTACAAATATCAGGTATGGCTTCAATAACTTGTTTTGTGAAAGATGCCTGAAGCAGGTTCCAAAGGATCCTGTAACACAGGTCACCAGGGCCCAATAAGCAGTTTATTGCAACAATATGGTTGGATGACATCCATGACATAAACACAATTTATAGGATAGATCAATTTGCATATATTATTATCACACATTTATTTATCATATAGGAGAAGTTGCTAAGCATACTTATTTGCTGTACAGTACCATAAAAAAACAAATGTATGTTCAAACACATGTAGTCCACTGACAATGTTTCGTTCCTATGAATTATTTGTGAGTAATTTTAAGAGACTACTGCTGTTTTTCCATGCTATTTTTGATCACCTTATTGGTTGAGTGTCTAGCAAGTGCCTAACTCCGTCGACCGACAGCTAGGCTTGGGTTTGACTGCCGACAATGGGAGATATTTAGGTGATAAGCATTTAGATGTCTGCATTTTCGGGCTTAAGTATTTGTTAAATTCCAGTTTTTTAGGTAAAAATTAACTTAAAAAAACAATGGAATTCCACCAAGTGCTGACGATAACAAGTAAAGATTCTGTTTGTTAAATTAATTCTGGCATCTTTTGGTATTAGAATTTGTTAACTAAGACCCAGGTAGTATACAAAGTTTTATCCGTTCAAATGTACTGATTAACATTTATTCTCTTTTGTTTTTATTATTTGTGTAAGTTTGTTAAGATAAATATAAACTATTTACAAGCACAGTTTTCTTGAAATTTTAGCGGTATATTATTATTATTATTAAAACTTTATGCAGCGCATACGCAAGTGTATTGTATTAAATATAAACATTTACCTAAATATCGCACCCATGTCTCTCTAAAAAAATCCCGATCACTCGACATCATTTATTATTATCGTATTATGGTAGAAATAGAAATATATTGTGGAAAATATCACAGTAAAAAAGTTATGTTCTTAGTTCTCTTAAACTTTTCATTATTAATCCAAAAGTTTTTAGGTTCTTGATTAGGTAATAGCTGTACATTGCAAACAGCAAAAAACACAATATATGTTCCTAATGTTTCACACAACTTATCTCATCATTGAAACTCAGGCGACATGCACTTTTTAACACAATAATTTATTGTTAAAATTAATTCTAAAAATAATATTTTTAAGTTATAAAACCAAAACAATTTAAACACAGGCACACTTTAGGATTACATTTTTTGACAATGACATAAATTGACATTTGACATTTCAAAGCTGTGTTGTCGGTATAACTTAATTATACCATATGGTAGATTTTTTCGTCTGATACGATAACAAGCTCGCTTCCTTTAATTTTATAAGAATTTAGAAACGTTTTCATATTCGATATTCGTTGTGATGTAGTATCAATGGATAATAGACTGACACCGCTCTACTTAATAATAATCTATCTATCTATCTTAGTAACAATGACAGTGCCGATAGTCGTGTCAGTAAACGGTCTTATAGCGACACCGAGAGTCACACAGCAACCCTGGGTTAAGAGCTGAATTCAGAAGGTAGCTATTTTGAGACGGATAATTGGGCAGAGAGTCTTGACTGTCTCCCTGACCACTGATGGTTTAGTTATAAGACCACCGTCTTAGGGACTCTATTTTTAATGTTTATGTTTTTAATATGTTTTTATTTTAAATGATTAAACTAAGAAAATAAGAAATTGTTAATGAAATGAAAATAATAATAATCATTATTTAATTTCAAATTTTTACGTAAGGCTAATTTTACCGAGTTATACATAGGTACTTATAATCCAGACATATATATCCAGATACATTATATCCCGACATTTTAAAACAATGAACAATTTAAGAGGAATTTAGATAAAATAACAACACTCATCACTTTGTAATTTGTGATTAAAACTTTATTTATCTTAGAGTAATTTGCTCCTATCGGAATTTTTCGTAGTGTGGTGCTCTCATGTCGAAGACGCTGTCATTTTTGTCTACTCTTTTTGAATAAGATGTAATAATTAGTTCATCTCAAATATCAAGCGTATTGATTGATTTTACTCGTCAAACTAAATAATAAGTACGTATTAATAAAGTGGTGGCATAAATATAAAACGTTACATAAGGCTGTAGTATTTATCTAAATGAATTGCCGACGAACTTTCGTTACTAAGAGTCTTGCAAGTTTCAATCAGTTGCCCTAAATTCTACAAAAGAACTTAGCGGTAGCACCAGGAATAACGCGTAAAACCAAAGTTTGTTTCAATTCAATTTATGGCAGTAGCTGAATGTCATTTTGCCATGTGTATATTTTGGTAGAAATTATTTAGATGAAAATAAATTTATTTCTCTTCGCTCTGATCAGCTGTTCATATATATTTTTTCTTGGACCTTGATTTCCTCAGTATGATTTTTTCAATGACAAGTCGTGACAGTGAAATTAATGAACGCAATATTAGTTTATTTTGCAAAATAAACAGTGACATGAATATTTAAATAAAATACTAAAGTTAACTTGTACATAGTGTAGTGAACTTAGATTTATCGACAAAATAGTAAGTTTTAAAAAATAGCATGACTTAAATTTAAATGACCTTTCGCTAAATAAGAATGTAAGTGCGAAACATAATAAGTCGTGTTTGTTCTGTAGTTATTTAAAAAAGAGTTATTATCTCTGTAAATTAACTAGGCTTAATGTTAGCCATCTAATTTTTACACACTAAAGTGACAACTGAGAAGGCATTTTGTTCAATTAGTGATGTGCAGTTGTCGACACAATTCATTACTAATTACGATACATTTTGCTAATTTATAATTTACAATGGTAATATTTAAAATGTAACTCAATTATCCTTTCTTTTTTTAAGTAGGTAGGTACTAATAAGTTATTTACTTACTTAAATGTTAATACTTATGTCTACTAAGTAATCTTATTTCAATTCATAAAAAAAAACACGCTACGTTCAAAGAGACAAATTCACTGAATAGGTAGGTAGGTACCTAAGTAAAATCCGATTCCAAGTAGGTACCTACATCTGTCGAGCCAACGATTATAATTATACGATTATTTTTAGCACTTGATGGGTGTTGAAATATAAGTAGGTATCTAGGTACTTTTTATGCACACATTAATCGTAAGTAAAAATGTTTTGTGTATTGTTGTCCATATAAAAATTAATAATATAAAAAAAGAATTGGTATAGGTACCAAATTACTTGGTAACTTTTTGCCTAGTAGGTATTAGATACTTTGGAACTATAATAACTGTAATAGTGTATACCTGAGTATAAACTATTCTTACCTACAAAAAATCAATACAATCAAAACAAAATACAATTCAATCCCAAAGATCTGTTTAAAAAAAAATTACGCTATATTAATCAAGGAGCACTTATACATATATATAAATAGGTATTCAATTAAAGTTAATTTGAAACTGTTTACAAAAAATAATTACAAACTAAATTAAGTAAAATAATTTCAAATTGATGTAACAAAAGTATACTACTCTGTCAAGAAAGTATCGTGAAAAGATAAATAACACAAAAACTGTTTGTTGATCATCAATATTTATTCTATCACTTTCAAAATATGCTTCTTCATAAACGATACACTTACGCCAACGAATACCTAATCCAATCATCAAAAAAAATTTTACAGCCGTTTCCGGAGTCGAGTTTTTGTCGCGAAGTCTTTTTTTAAGATATCTACCGATTGAAAACGGGTGCCACAAAGGGTGTTTTGAGTTTAGGAAAAGGAAAGAAGTCGACTGGAGCCATTTCTGGTGAATATGGTGGTTGCGCGATAGTATTTGTTGAGTGTTTGGTCAAAAACTCGTTCGCAAAGAAGGATTGTGCGAAGGCGCATTATCATGGTGCAAAATCCAAGAATTTTTTTTCCACAAATCGGGCCTCATCGTCGAATTTGTCCTCTTAAACGCTACACAAAGCTCACACAATTTTCCTTATTTACCCTTTCATCTTACGTCAAAAATTCTGAGTGTACAACACCGCCATACCTAGTCAAAGAAAACACTCAACACGACTTTGGCTTTTGAATGAGTTTTGCGTGGTTTTTTTTCAATTTCGTTTCAGTTGGAAGGCGCCACTCGGTAGGTTGTTGACTAGTTTGTATGCCAAACTCGTTAACCCACGTCTTTTCACCAGTGAAAACACTTTTCATGAATGTTGGGTCGGAATTGACTCGGTCTAGCATGTCCTCAGCGACTCTCATGCGGTTGAGTTTTAAAAAAAATCAAGTCTTTGGGAACTACATAGCCGAATAGCAACATGTTATATACCCAAACAATTAGTTAAAATGATATGGATCGACTCGCGAGATACAGACTCTTTCAAAGTTGAAAGATACCAAGGTATTTTCACAATATGGATGCTATCCGCATATAGAAGCGGAATATATTATTTTTAGTAATGAATTAATATTTTTACTCTATCACGTAATCAGTAATAGTCATATCAATTTGAATAAAATATAAGGTCAGGGGGCAGATTATGTATCTCAGTGGCTAACTCAAAATTGAGAAGAGTACATCAAATAGCTGTCAAATGACATTTTTTATATTTGCTATCTCCAGTGACCAATAGAAATACAACAGAGATAGCTAACACAAATGACGTCATTTGACAGGTATTTGATGTACACTACTATTTTGCGTTGGCCACAGAGATACAAATTGAACCCTCTGGACCTAGATCTACGTGAAACGCACAATTTCCTTCACTTTTTCTCAAATTCTTAATCTGAAAAAGCCCAGTGAAGTCTCAAATACGTAAAACGACGATGACTTAAGTCACTATTTCTAGGTATTAAAGTCCACTGATCGTAATAAAGACCTAGCAAATTGCTTACACAATCGAAATATGCTGCAATTCAAACGTGAATTAATTAGCGCAGATATACTAATCATTATGAAATATAAAGCTAGGGCTGACACTCGATGCAATAAATATGAATGTGAATGATGTATGTGATAGACATTGTTCGTGAGAGTTTTGTCGTCATAGAGAGAAAAGATGGTCGAAGTTTTTTCATAATTATTGAATTTCGTGTTGATATTGAGTGAAATTAGTCAATTTTGGTGGCATTTTGTACAATTTTGTTCAGTGAAAGTGCACAAATGAAATAATCATAAAGGAATTAGCGTATCGTGTATTTCCTCGTTGCCGCCTTATCTCCTTACAAGAGCTTGAGTAATGAAGCCGCCGCTTGACCCAAGAGCCTGACATGACTTACTGACGACTTATGACTCATGACTAATTATAATTTATTAAAATTTATATAAAACTTGTTGCAAATTTCTACTCGACGAATGGCAAAATACTAACGTGAAGGCCAAAACTTAAAGAAAGAAAGAAAAAGACATTGTTCGTAAGCCGTTGCAGTCTTTTCCATACCTATTTATTTTAAATTCCATGACTGACATGTTTTCATCATTGTCAGTTTGTCACTTAAAGGCCACATGTTTGATTACCTTCTTTTAAAGTGATGGTAGTCACATCTTCCCAAAAATTGACCAACTGGGAGTAGTAGTAAAAAAATATCTGATACTCGTAAAGTACATTCTAATAAAGGAGATGTTTCATTTGCCAAATAAATAAAATAAACGAAAATCCCGATGCGATAGAACTAGATAACATTTAAAATGCTACTTACTATTTCTAACAATTAAATAATAGATAATGCACTTACATTTTATAGAATCGGAATCAGAAAATGCCGTTTTTTACCTACTTAAGCGAAGCGATTAACTAACAAATATACTTAAAAATGATTCATTGTTTTGTATATTTTTCTTAAAATAAGTAGGTTAAACACGTTTTGAATTTCTATTTGGACACTGACTTTTTTAGGGTTCCATAGCCAAAGGCTAAAATAGGAACCCGTCGTCATGTCTGTCTATCTGTCCGTACGTATATTACAGTTTTTTTTTCCGAAACTATAAAAGCTATGCTGTTAAAACTTAGTGAGAAGGTTTATTTTGGGGGTTCCCCATAGTCAGAACTAAAACACAATTTTTTTTTTTCATCAAATCCATAAGTGTAGGGTATCTATGAATAGGCCTTCAAAAATGATATTGAAATTGTTACTATTTTTTTTCCTAAACTGAATAGTTTGCGCGAGAGTTGCTTCCAAAGTGGTAAAATGTTGTGTCTCCCCTCTTACTTCTAAAATAAATATTACAGTTAGCGTATTGTGTATTTTTAAAAATTTTTCTAAAAAATTAGCGTAAGATCTCGACAGGACCTATTTTTTTTACCTATTTGCGGGGTAGTGATGTCAACCGTTTACTCGATATTATGTTCCACAGATCAGTAAGAAAACTACACGTTTTACACATATTGTCAAAATTGAGAGTATGTCATATCCACAAACTAGTTGCGATGCGGTCCGCAGTGACCAAAGATCCTGATATTTTAACGCTAAAGTTTCGTACGAAAACTATTACAGACGCCACTTTCCATACTTGAAGATTCGTATGACAACTACAAGATGGCGCAACTTTCCATACTTGATGATTATAACGTCGAGTGACCTCTCTATTTCGTTGCTCTACAAAACAAAAATCCAAACAAAAAATCGTAACAAAAATCCGCGCCGATGCGATGCGGCCCGGCCCGCAGCAGTGGGCAGTGGCCCTGGCCTGACACACTCCGCTCCGTCAATAGTGGGCGCTATCCATAATGGTACAAAACATTTATTTTTTTGTAACTCCACGGATCTGATGCATAGCTGTAGTTGTGATTCCGTAAAAACGAGGTTACCTACTTAAAGACCTCAGCACCGGAAAATAGAACAGCTCCTCAAGTCCACCACCAAACGTGTTGATGTCATCGAATCCTCAAGAGCCTCACTGTAATAGAACAGCGACTGCCCACAAATGTAAAAAAGTTAAATCCACGAAATTAGAAAAATGAGATATTTCTTTCATATTTCCCGAAAGTCAGGCCTGATACAATAATTTTTTAAATAGATATTCCATTTTTGCAATGTTTAATAATAATTGGAAGCATCCACCAGATTCTAATTGTTTGTAATCAGATTACATTTCCATATTCCTTAACAATGAAAAAATTGGGTATTTAAGAATCAGATTCAGATTCGGGAAAAACTTTATTCAATACAAATGGTATTTGTGGGCGTCGACATTTTTATAAACTACCACCGAATCGGAATCGCGGCCACACACTGACGAGATCCGGTAAAAGAAACTTAGCGGGCTTGTCTTTTTAAATATCAATAGTAACATTATAAATAAGGTAAAAGAAATCATTACAAATTGCAGTGCGAGATTGAAATCTCTATCCCCATGTAGGTTCGTCATCCAAATACTCCGAGACTAGACTAACAGCCTAATTAAAGTTCGAACTTAGATCTCTAATACTAATGGGCAGCTTATTATAGAAACGTATACATTGACCCAAAAAGGAAAGAAAGAAAGAAAATTATTTATTTGCGGAAATATGTGTGTAAATGAGATGTTACAAAAATATTTAAGTATATCAACATATTCTACCATATTTTGGTGTGCAAATATTTTAACATTGAAAAAAAATATTATTTAATAAGGTACATATTATGCTTTAACTTCTAAGCCAATTATTTATATTTATAACTTATATAAGGATTTACTAATTATTATAATAAATGCAGACGAGTTTTGTATACTGCTAGACTATTTTTGTTTTTCGTATTTACATCGTGAACATCACACTACTATGTAAACGTACACTCAGTTTGTTAACATACATTAGATTCTTATAAAATGTATTGAGAACTCAAGGTTAAAATATATATTTCTTTGAAGGAACCCCTTACATTAAGATTATTTATAATACAAATAAAATCTCGAAAGAAGAATTCCATTAGACATTACACTATGAAAATATCTAAAATATACTATTCGGGCCATTTCAACATCTTTCAATGTTCTTATTTTTTTAACTGCAAATGCTACTAAACTATCCCTATTCGCAAGATTCTCAATAGGTATAATGATATCCAAATCAACAGTCAGGTCACAAAAAATCCACAACTAAGAAAAGATAGCGTCAAACATCTAAGCAAAATCACTGTTGTAATAAAGCCTTTAAAAATCGTAATCTAAATTTTAAAAAATCCGTGCTCCTTGTCGAAGAGATGCAGTTTAGCCAAATCTTATATATATAAAAATCTTATGTCAAGATGTATGTTGCCAATAAACTCCAAAACTACTGAACCGATTTCGATCAAATTTCTCATATATCTTTAGTTTGGTCCATCTTAAAAGATAGGATAGTTTTTATACGGATGTTGGCGGGACGAAGTTCGCTGGGGTAGCTAGTTTTATTATATATAATATAAGTAGGCTTACCATACGTCCCGGTTTGACCGGGATTGTCCCAGTTTGAGATCCCCGTCCCGGTGTCCCGGCCGGTATGCATTAGTGTCCCGGTCAAACTTAAAGACCACCGACACCAGACACTACTAACGACCGACGATCATTTCCCCGTGCTACCCCCGACGCCCACGACGACGAACGATCGAGAACGTCGGAATAAATGTTTATTCTACGATTTTTGCTTTGCGGCCATAACGACAGACTGAAGTATCAACAGTGTGTATCAATAGAACACAGTGGATGAGCGAACATTAAGGACCATTTTAAGTGCTTGAAACACAAGACCAGCGTAATTGCCCTTGTAAGCTTATCTACCACAACACGGTTTTTTAAAAATGCCGAACCCCCAGACAATAAACTTTACATTCCGTACATCATTGCACGATATAAGTTTCACGTTTTTTATGAGCGCTGCATTTCGTATTTAGAATTGTAGGAAAAGAACTTCGACAGAGGCAAAGATTTTGAGTGGATTTGATTTAAACATGAGATTAGCTGGACGGAAATCGAAAAAGTAGCAGAAAATGTAACTAAAATGCAAAAACCTCAATCGAAAACCCAAATAATGATTGATGAGGTATTTGATAAGGTTTTATTGGCAAAAGGCTTCTTCAAAAATTCTAATGAAGCTAGTTATTGAGCACAAGCAGCATATCGAGGTGCCAAATTAAAAAAAAAAGTGGAATTTGCTTGGTGTCTACGTGGTATTTCAGCGTAGTGGAAAGAATTTTTTCACAGAAAAAAACCTTTCCACTTTAAAGGAAAGGTCTGAAGATTGGAGGAGAATGGAAGATTGCGTTGTAGAAGCCTTCCTTAATTGCAAACTAAACATGAAAATGTCATGCAGTGGATTTTATAATAAAATTAAGCACAACAAAAAGATCCTAAGAAAAGCGCACTCTAGTAAAAATATAATGCAAGCGAAAGCGAATAATAAAACTGGGCAAATTTTAAAGTTGTTTATATTAATTTTACTACATACATTTCTTTTATATTTCTAAAAAAAAATATACAAAATAATTAAAATGTTTTAGTTCTTTGTAATTCTGACTGCATTTGAAATATTATGAAAGACACCAAGTAAGTGAAAAGCAATACGCAAATGAGCCTCTTCCTATTTTGCGTCCCGGTTTGGCTCTTCGTATTTATGGTAAGCCTAAATATAAGTATTATACTAGGTATAAATCACCATTTTGCGTTGTCGTCGTCGTTTCAATGTCCATGTTTTCTTACAGGTGGACAAATGTACAAAAAAGCCGCATATCGTCATCATGCGCGTATTAATGCGTCGAATTATCACGTCTAACTTTAATCTTTTAAGACATAATTTCCAATTATCAATTCCTTATTAATTAGCATCAAAATGTATCTATTTGTCTATGTTTCTAAACCCGACTTAAAATGAGTAAAGTAATGTCTTAGCTCAAGAAAGAACAATTTCGACATCGGAAAATGTTTATTCTTAGATAAATAACTCTGATAATCAGACAAAGTGTTTGGCGTAAGTGTTTATCATGCTTGATATAAAAATGAATTAGTTTTTTCTAGATATTACCGCAGTATATAATGCTTACACAAACATTTATCTATATCAGGGGTGGGCAAATTACGGCCCGCGGGCCGGATCCGGCCCTTGAGAGGTTTTAATCCGGCCCGCC
>NJDD01003846.1:6025-35900 GCA_002245505.1 Calephelis nemesis | reverse complement strand
AAGATTTTCTACATAGCTGATAACGTGCACGTGCCTATCACGCGAAATATACTTGACCCTCAGTCTTAACTCTTAACACTTTAAAGAGTTTACGAGTCATTGACGTTTTGTTTTGTTATTTGACTTGACAACTAAATGATTACAGAGATACGCTCTGAACAAACAATAATCCTTCTTCCTTGTATGTAAATAATTTTTTATATTTGTAAGCACAGTTTCATATTACCTATAATATTCCTTAATAATTAGATACACCAAATGAATTTTTAAATTGAGCTTCCCAGTAAATCATGTAGGATGATTCTAGAATGAAATATAACTTAATAGCTTTGTTACGGTAAGGTAGCCGGTAAAGCCGGTACCCTCCGAACAGGAACATGTCATGACGTTATGACGGCAGGAATAGGTAAGGCGGTGGTACCAATCCGGACGAGTCGCTGCGTTCTCTACCACCTAGTAAAATATGACCAATTATACCGTACCGTTTAGGTATATACCGTAGGTATATTTAGCTTCTAGTGTTAATGTCACAAGTGTGGCCCACCTTTAGCTTATTTTGCCGCCTTGCCTCCCAAAAAGTTGCCGGCCGCTAGTCTAGGCCAATCCTAATCAAAGGGTTGGGTTCGAGAATGATTTAACTGATATTTTTTCAAAAATTAGTTATTGTTATCGTCGGATTCAGAAAGAAATAATCTATATTCTATATAATGCCATTTTCAAAATAACAAGAATTCCGTCTTAAAACGGTTTATCTGATACAGATGTCGAGATCGCTAGTACCAAAAATATTGAAAATTAATTAAACCTACATAAAATATCATAATTATCTTAGTTCTAATATAAAAATGGATTATATCGCCAAAAACTCTTTTAACTTTTAAAAAGCGCCGTATTTGTGGTTTTTTAGTAGAATTGAATATAATGCTCCTAATGTTTAAAATGTCATTTGCGTCAAATTACGTATTTGTTAGTTACACCATTCTCGAACTCAACCCAAACGATGACGATTATCGTCTGTGTTTTTTTTATGTTATAGGAAGGCAAACAAGCAGACGGATTTCCTGATGGTAAGATATTCACGCCGCCTAGAGACACCGAAGGTGGTAATGGTGCGTTGCCAACCTGACGCCGGGATGTTAGGCTTCAAGCAAAAGTAAGTTTACCGGCTACCTTACCCTTCGAACCGGAACACGTCATGACGTTATGGCGGCAGGAATAGGTAAGGCGGTGGTACCAATCCGGGCGAGTCGCTGCGTAACTCTACCACCTAGTCAGATGTCACGGTGATAGTGACGGTGAGCCTATGCTCGCCTTTTACGAGCTGCCTGGCATGGAAGGCAGATAGTCCATTCTACAAAGGAGCCCGGACCAACACAGGGAAAAGTCTAAACTTTAGACTTTTAGACTCTAAAGTGTGTCGAAATCCTTAAAGGCAAAGGCATCCTTGCGAGCCAAAACATGCAAACATTTGTTAATAAAAACTTGTTACAAAAACAATACAAACGGATACAAATTACAAATCCCTGCTATATGAACACAGTCAAATTTAGATGTGTCTATTGATGCTCGTATAAAAAAGATGTTAGATGATGTAATTTCAGTCTAACCAAATCAAGTTTATGACTTGTTGATCACCTAGAGCCTTGATTTTCCTTATGGTATTTACCACTTACCACTAACCACTTAGGTATATTAACAGGAAAACAAAGTTTTAGTTATTTGCATTGTATTTTTCTATTCATACTTGTTTAAGTATCATCAAAATTGCAAAAAAAAGTATTTGCACGTCCATATCACCGAAAAGGTAGGCAGAGGCACAACCAGATCACCCATGACTAGCCGAAGACATTAAGTCACACAATGTGATAGGTGGCAAGCTCATTGCCAACCGCGCAACCTTTTTTTAGAAAATTGGAAAAACCAAATTTTTTGCCCGACCCAGAAATCGAACCTAGAACCTCATGCAGTTAAGTCTGACACCAGGACCGCCAGACCACAGAGGCGATTAAGATCTTTTGAAAAAAGCCTTTTCACATGTTTGCCAGCGTCAGCTTCCTCTGGGCTAATATGATCTGAGACTTTTCTTATTTTTACTGCCATTGGAATATACTATTTTGATAATTATATATATTTATTACCCAAACTTTGATAAACTTTTATATATATACAGATGGCGCACCAACAGTTTGGAAACAAAGTAGTTGGTCTGGAGAAATGAAGATGGCATTCTTATCAAAAAGATATTAAAATTTATTACGGTCTAATTTCGACCAATGGGCGACTACTAGTCTTACTAATTATCTCAATGTTAAAATAACCAGTGAAATTACAATTGACACTACGCGAGAATGTACATGATGTCTGAGCGCGTTTCCATAGCTGGATACATTCTTTCGCCCATTTTTTCTTTTTGCTTCACATTGATTTGGAGCACCATTAAACAGTATCTCGCTAAATCTTGTCCCATACTTTAGGGTTGCCTGGAAGTGATCGCTGCCTTGGTGCACATAACATAGGCCGCCTTTGTGTATCTTCTTAGTGTAAGTTATTTTAATGTATTTGTGACTTATTTGTATTTGGTGCACAATAAACAGTTATTGTATTGTATTGTATTGTATTGTATTATCATACTATACGCAGCCAAGAACCTGTTGAAGAAAACTTCGTAGCAATTAAACATAGCCTTGTTTCTAAAATTTCTGTATCCAAAACCGGTCTCAAGTAAACCTTAATGATAATAGACCTAACCAGGTGTACTCAATTTATATTGATAAAACACGTGAATGGTTGTATTTACCTACGTGAGGAGACATAGGCTGACATTCTACGACCAAATCAGTTGGGTCAAAGAGTATATAAATACTGCGTAATAAGAGGCAGGGCTTCCATAGATACATAGCAAACCTGAATTTTGTATAAAGTTTACTTGAAAAATTATAACCCGTATAATTTGAAAGTAAGTCTAAAGGTATTCAGAAATAGGGCAACTAGTGTCATATGATTTAGGCGAATAAAAAACCTAGCAAACTTATTTTTTTTATTTTTTATATGAAAGTTGCGCCAAACTGGCTTGGGTGTTATCCGCGTGTGGTGTCTTTTTTTTAATGCCTAAATTTTTGCAACTTCACCGTATTGTAACCGAAAATTCTCTATTTGTATGAAATGAAAAGAGTATTGAATGCGGAGGAAGCTAGGCAGGTCTTTAAGAATCGTTTCACTCATCACTATAAACTCTCAGCCTACCGCGCAAGGGCATTTACGTGAAGATTTGTATGTCTGTGTGTATGTTGATAAAAAATATCAACTGGGGTAGTTTAAAAATATCACATATCGTACAAACAAGACTCAGTTGCTTTGTTAGTATAACCACAAAATATAATAAAATATATGAGTTTTTTTTTTAAGATATTGGAAGGCAAACAAGCAGACGGATTTCCTGATGGTAAGAAATTCACGCCGCCTAGAGACACCAAAGGTGGTAATGATGCGTTGCCAACCTGGGGCCGGGATTTTAGGCCTCGAGCAAAAGTAAGCTACCTTACCCTCCGAACCGGAACACGTCATGACGTTATGGCGGCAGGAATAGGTAAGGCGGTGGTACCAATCCGGGCGAGTCGCTGCTAAACTCTGCCACCTAGTCAGAATTCACGGTGTTAGTGACGGTGAGCCTTTGCTCGCCTTTTATGAGCTGCCTGGCAAGGAAGGCAGATGGTCTATTCTACAAAGAAGCCCGGACCAACACGGGGAAAACATTAAAACGGGGAGTACATTAAAATGTGCGCGAAGATAATTAATAATAATGAAATCTCATGTGAATGATATTAATTATATAGTTCATTAAAAATATGTACTTGCATTCAACTTTAAATGCAAGTTACCGGGAACTTGGCTGATTTACATTTTCTTGTCAATTTATCGAAAAAGGTACCTAACGTTAATGTACTAAGAATTTTTTTATCGATACATTTTTGCAAACCCTATTATTTTTGTAGGCCCTACACAATGCAACCAAAACTAAGTTTTGTTTTTTTTTTTACATAAAAAGTGCCACGAAATTGAAGTTCATTACAGTTTAGTGTATTTTACTAAAAAGATAATTATTTGTTTCCTTTTGACCTTCTGAATGTCTTAAAATGCGGAAGTTTTTTAAGTGTCGTTGGATTTCACGGCTATTTGGCAACTTTCCACACCAAGGAAGGACTCTCTAGAATACCTATTTTGTGGATCTTCCGACTTTGTTGCAGTTCAGAGCCTTTACCTCGAGTTGCTATATAATATTATTAGTTGTTGTGAGTTACTGTAAGCGTAGTGAAAGGGCTATGAAGATTTTGGCTTACTTACTGTTCGGCAATTTGTTTTTTTTTTTTTCAAAATTGCGTTCACTGATAATTCTTTCAAAAATGGATAGCTAATATCAAGTAGGTAAGCCAGGCTTCATACAAAAATCTTTAAGGTTCTTTGGCATTCGATTCTTTGCCTCCCTATGAGGGACATGGCGAGATTAGGTACATGTGTTTAAGTATGCTATATGTTCGGTTATTTAGGTATCGAAATGCATAGCGCTCTTAGTTCTCTTAGTTACCAATAGAGGCGTTGTTCAATATTTCCATACAAATAATTTACGGAGACGCTAGTGAACAGTATTATGGCGAGGCTCAGGGGGGTGATTATGTATCTCAGTTGCCAACTCAAACTGCAAAAGTGTACATCAATTGACGTCATTTGTGTTTGTTATCTCTACTGTATTTATGTTGGTCACTGGAGATAGCAAATATAAAACACGTCATTTGACAGCTGTTTGATGTAAACTTTTCCATTTTGAGTGGACAACTGAGTTACGTAATCAGCAGCCTGGTGTGACTTTTCACAACTCTCAAGGCAAAGCCAAACACTTGACACTGTAATGATCTTACTCTTTTAAATGAATCTGTGTAAAAAACCAAACTTATTTAGGTACACACACACACACGTTTACTCGTCAAAACTGCACGAAAGTTAAAGTAGGAATTTAAGTACAGCGCTCGATCCAGCTATTTCGCCGCTCATGGCAAGATAATATTTGCCGCCTTTTACCCACACGTTCATCCATAGATGGCGTTATTTTAACCTATTAAAAGACAACTTTTCCTTCGCGATATCAATTTGTATCATTAATATTATTATTTTTTTAATTTAAGTACAGCGCTCGATCCAGCTATTTCGCCGCTCCGGGCAAAATAATATTTGCCGCCTTTTACCCACGCGTTCATCCATAGATGGCGTAATTTTAACCTATAAAAAGACAATTTTTCCTTGGCGATATTAATGATACAAAGCTAAATTATTTTAAGATATTTATTCAAAAATAAGTTGAAAAACAATTACTTAGACTTACAGAAGTATTTAATATAATAATCATACAAATAAAAACTCACATGTAGGTACTTATTCACTCAGTCAAATCAGAGTTTTTGGTTTTGCAGTGCAAAGCAACAATGTAAATATTTAAGAATTCATAAATAAATAAGTAACAAATCTAAGCGTGAATCCTATGTACTTATTACAATTTTCGATACCGACGCCGCGCTGCCCTCAGTTTTGACGCCCCGGGCAGTTGTCCAGTTTGCCCACCCCAAAGAGTATATAAATACTACGTATTAAGAGGCGGGACTTCCATAGATACATAGCAAACCAAAATTTTGTATAAAGTTTACTTAAAGTGACACATGTCACTTGACATAACATGGTAAAAAGGTATAACCCGTATAATTTGAAAGTAAGTCTAAACGCATTCAGTTATATCTGAATGCCACTAGTGTCATATGATTTAGGCGAATAAAAAACATAGCAAACTTATTTTTTTATATGAAAGTTGCTCCGAACTGGCCCACTCCCTAAATTGGGCGCTGTTTATGTATCTACTTTGTGGTTTAACTTCTAAAAAAGCCTCACTTACACGGTTTTGCGGACCAATATTTGATCTGAAGATTTGTAAATGTTAACTGTCTTTTCAACCCACTTCGAAGCAAGGGTTATATGTTCGACTCCTATATTTAGTTACGTAGTTACCGATTTATCGTCATTTCTAAACCGATTTAAAAATCTTTCATGTATTTGAAAGAGGGTACCGTGGTAGTCCGATTGCCCCCAGTCTGGGTCTAATGCTGGAATCTTTATGTGATGGCTGCTTTTCATCAGGCAACCTACTTGCTGGTATACCTGGTCTTTCCCTTGAGAAAACCTTGGATGAAAGCGGTGGATAGATTATTTAGATTAAGAAAATTGTGTGCGTGTACTAGCGTACACTCGTAAGGAGTGAAGTAGTGAAACTTCTTTATGACGTTATTTTTCAAAAAATAATTTACTATATGCAACTTTACAGAAATTGGTTAAATAAAGTTTATTGCCAATCCCTACTCCGCTGGAGAAAGTATACTTCAAATCACGCGTGGTAGGGATAAGAACAAAAAATGGCGCGTAACGGAAAAATGTGACGCGTAACGAAAAAATTTCTCCAACCCCGAATAAAGAAGTTTCACTTCAAAATATTTCATATCGGTCAGTGACTGGTACTTGTTCCAAGTATGTTACTGACACCAAGTGTTGGCATCATAGGATGAGTCTTCATTTTATCTGTGGTGCCCATACGTACCTACTGCCAGCATAGTAAAGGATATTGATTATTATTTATCTAGACATCAAATTAATACATGACGTATGTATGATGTTGCAGATATAGATAATATACAGCTATCTGTATATTTTACATAACTATCTATTATATTATCTAACATAACCACTATACGGAAAACAGCAAAAAGTCGACTTTGATTTCAATATGCGTAGTCTATGTACATAAAAATGTTTTATTTTAGCTGATTTTCCGAGGATTCCATCATCAGATCCTAACTTGGTGGCAATAACACCCTCACGGAAGTACGCTCTTTCAACTTACGGAACTTTCAAATAGGAGTCGAAAGTGGAGTTACCTTTTATCAGGGTCGGTTAAAAACTGCAGGACGGTGTGTTGATAGATTTGATGTAGTTTTTTAAAAAATAAGTGTAGGAGAAGAGAGAGAAGTGCAGCAAAAATGCCAACAATGCTCGTTGGCATTTTTGTCTGTCTATTTCTACCATGGCTGTGGCTGACATCGAATCTGATGTGAGCACGATTAACCGATGTTAACGAAATTATATGGTTGGGTACTCTATGTTCCGAGGAGGCTTAATGTTGACGGGGCGGATCGTGTCGGGCCGGGGCGCATCGCATTGCAAAGCCCACTGACGCGGGCCGGGCCGCATCGCATCGCTGGAGTTTTGTACACTCCGTGCTTAAGTAGATCAACGAAATAGAGAGGCCACTCGACGGTCAAATCGTCAAATATGGAAAGTGGCGCCATCTAGTAGTTGTCATGCGAATCTTCAAGTATGGAAAGTGACGCCTCTATTAGTTGTCGTACGAAAGTTTATCGTTAAAATACCATAGTGCTATTTTCTTAATAGTGACAATATCATGATCTTTGATCACTGTAGGCTGTGGTAGGAAAAATCCGCGCCGATGCGCCCCGGCACATTGGGTGTTGCTCCATACAAAATGTATGAAAGCGATCTAGGCGGATTATTGCGCTGCGATGCGCCCCGTCCCGGCCCGACCAAATGGGAGCTATCCTTAAGGGGTACTTTTATGTGCCCCGTTTACGTATCGTATGGGAGGGGAGACAAATACATTATTGTAAACTTGGCTTTACTTCATTTTGATTTTATTTATTAGTAGCTGTTGCCTGCGGCTTCGCACGTGTTTTCACAGGAACCCGTTGTGCGATCGGGATAGCCTATGTATTAATCTATCTGTATTCGAAATTTCAGACAAATCCGTTCAGTCATTCAAGCGTGAAAGAGTAACAAATGTCCATACATACATACTCACAAACTTTCCCTTTAATAATATTAGTAGGATATTTTGTTTAATGTAAGACTTACCTTACAGATTTTTCCGTAATTTGTTCCATAGCATCAGAAATTTTATACCTACTTCGTTCAGAAGTTACAGACACAGACTCTCAGTGTAAAATGTCCTACAATAGGTACCTAACATATTTTGGATTTTGAACGTATACGATAGTTCATTTTATTCTGTGGTACTTTTGTACTTGTGGCCTTTTAGATTTTATAATAAATCCCAAATAAGTTAAAATTATTTTTTATCTTTTATTTTATCTCCTCTAACCTTTAATCGCCTCTGTGGTCTAGCGGTTCAAGTGTTGAACTTCACTTCATGAGATCCCGGGTTCGAATCCCGGGTCGGGGCAGCAAAAAAAATGTAGTACATATTTCCATTTTTCTAAAAAAGTATTTTGTTCTAATGAAAAAAATGATTTTTTTTCTAATAAATTTCTAGTCATATTTTAGAAAATAAATTGTGGTCTTTCTAATTTTCTAGTAAAAGAAATCGTCTAATACACTGATCTTTTTTCTGGGATGTTTGATATCAAGGTACAGATACATGAAATTAAATAAAGTAAATTAAAATTAATATAAGTAATATTTATTTAAAGATTTTAGTATATTTTTTTATAAAATGTCAGTTATGTCTAGTCACACAGCAAGTTTAGTTAAATGTTGCCCATTAAAGAAAACGAATAAAATGCTGACCAACTTGACTGCCAAAATGAATAAATACTTAACTTTTATTATTTTTTTACCCCAAAATCTCTGTGACTAACTGATAGCGTTTGTAGGAACCTTCAGGCTTAAGCTGTTAAGGTTTTAGCTACAGTGTAAATCTAAGTTCTACTACACTTTAGAAAAGATAAGAGTAATTTTTAAAATTTTAGTCAGTATTGAATAAAAACCAAATATAAAAAATAAGACCAAAGTGTACAAATATTGAATAAAATAAAAAAAATCTTAGATAAAAAATAACTTAAGCAAATTCAAAAGTATTTTATAAGTCAGACTAAAGTGAAAAAATCATGATCAAAGTGATAAATAAAGTGAAATTAATTAAGCTGTGATAAATTAAGTTAAGTGACGAAATGCGGAACGGAGCCAACGAAAAAGATTCCGAAAAGGAAAAACTAAACCCCCACGGAAGGTAAGTGCTAGGATTTTTTATCCTACATCTAATGGCAATGGATTTATTATCTTATCTACTGGAAAACGACTACTTATCGCCATCATTATGTTACCAAATGTTTTTCCGCGACTTCATCAGAGTTTTTTTGAAGAGAAAACTTCTTTAGCGGCGTTGCGCATTTTTTTTAGAATGGGTAAAATCTTCTAAACTCGCGTCAGGACACGTGACCTGATTTGTAAGACAACGCAAAAAATTCGTAAATCAACGCAGGGTGCTCGCGCAAAATTTCGTGTTGTCATGTTTGTGTACATAAATGATAGTACTTTCATAATGATAATTAAAGCAATTCGTGCAAAATTATCCCCTTACCACTTTAAAATATCAAAAATGCACAACGTTAATATTGGAGTTTTGACTTCTCCGCGTTTTTTTTATGATATTGGAAGTCAAACAAGCAAACGGATTTCCTGATAGTAACAAATTCACGCAGCATAAAACACCTAAGTTGGTAATATTGCGTTGCCAACCTGAGGCCGGGACGTTAGGCCACGAGCAAAAGTAAGTTTATCGGCTACCTTGTCCTCCGGACCGGAATACGTCATCGGCAAGCGTTGACATTATGGCGGCAGGAATAGGTAAGGCGTCAGTACAAATCCGGGCGAGTCGCTGCGAAACTCTACCACCCAGTCAGAAGTCAGTAGAAACGTTACTACTTTCATCCCTCACTGTTGTCCTTTGGGGGTTGATTTTTGAACAAAAATAGCCTATGTTTGAACTGGGATCTTTAGGTACCCATATTATGCATACCAAATTTTATCAAAATCAATTCAGCGGTAAGCCGTGAAAGAGTAACAGACAGATAGTCTTTCTCATTTTTATTATTAGTATGGATATTATACCATTAATTTTTTTCATCACCTAGCTAGCACTTCAGAAATCGGAACGCAGTAATGAGGAGTATTAAGGCAGCAATTTGTGTATGAGTAACCCACATAGCATGTATGTCTATCTGTCGCTAAGCTTACGCTTTCATGGTTAAACCGCTAATCTCATTTTAATTAAATTTAACATAAATATAGTTAAAGAACCATTTATGTATATGTAAGATGACCAGTGCCTTCAAATATTTCTCTACATTTTGCATTTCAAGTTATGTGGTCAACTTATGTTGAGTGTCGTTATGTCTGTAATATCTAAACTCCTCATAACTACTTTTTAAAAAGTACGGGACAATCTGTAAATCCCGTAATACAAATCAAAAAAGAATAAACTTAATCTGGCTGCGTGATCGTAAGTGATAATTTACATTTTGACATTTACCCCACTCCCACAGACACCCATTTAAGGATAGCGCCCAGTTGGACGGGCAGGGACGGGGCGTATCGCACCGCAATAATCCGCTTACAACAACTACTAGATGGCGCCACTTTCCATACTTGGCGATTTTAACATCGAGTGGCCTCTCTATTGCGTTGCTCTACGTTGGTACTGAATAACAAAAATCCGCGCAGATGCGATGCGGCCCGGCCCGCGTCAGTGGGCTTTGCAATGCGATGCCCTCCGGCCCGACACGCTCCACCCCGTCAACAGTGGGCGCTATCCATTCGTCAGCAGCACAGAATAATTATAGTACTGTCGCAGACCAGGGAGCTGGTCAAATAGCTCAAATAGCTGTCAAATGACATGTTTTATATTTGCTATCTCCAGTGACAAGCAGAAATAAAACAGAGATAGCAAACACAAATGACGTCATTTGACAGCTATTTGATGTACACTTTTCCATTTCGAGTTGGCAACTGAGATACATAATCAGCATCCAGGTGAGCAAGATAAACATTTGACACGGAACATTAAGTACATACCGCAAATTTCACTACGACCGGTTCAGTAGATTCGTCGTGAATCGCGGTTATAATACCGACAGACGGACAAATATTATTATATATATGATAAAAATGCTAAAAATATGTTCTACTGCCTCTTTTTAATATATTTTTGTAAATATATTCAATTTACAGATTTCACTCTTTTGTTGTGATATATTTTTAGAACTTACATAATTATTAACTTTCGAAGTCGTCTGATCATAATGTATCTTTTTAAAAAATAGGTACTATTTTGTCGTCGGCCGTTGATATGTGTGTGAAAGAGCCTTAAAGATTTTTGTATGAAGCCTGACTTACCTACTGTCCGCCATTTTAATTATTTTTTTTAAAATCACGTTCACTAATAATTCTATCAAAAATGGATAGCTAACATCAATACAAAAGTGAAGTAATTATTTTCATCGGCCTTTAAAGGTGGATAAAAAACAGGTTCGAAGATTTCGTTACATATATACATAGACACCAACGAAGTTTATAAAAGCTCCATAAAAAGGGCGATGCAGGCTGACTATGGGGAAGCTGGAGGTCAAAAAAACTTCTTTCTTACGCACATTCTCCAAAATACGATTAACATATGTAACTAACAGCAACTAACATTTTTATTTCAATGTTGAATTGACCTAATAAATATTTTAGAGATTCGGTCAATGCTTTAGAGTGCGTCAGTAAATTCAGTATTTTTGGCCTTCAAATCAGTTTCCACCCGTCTTTCAAAAATCAACTCCAAAGGCTATATTATATACATAATTACTATAAGGGGAGATGAAAGTAGTTGTCTATAAAGAAAATATGAAAATCGTAATTATACATTTACTACTGAAGGGCGCTTAGACAAAGAAATGATATCTAAATATAAAGTGTCTTTTTTACGCGCAGCCGAAGTTAAGAGAAATAATAAATTTAGTAAGTTCTAGACAATTTAATGTTGCGCCATCTATCAAATTTGTTTGACACTGCTTTGACGTTACGTTAAATAACAATACTTATGATTTAATTATTTTCTTAAAACATAGATGGCTTCCTTTTAAAAACAGAATTTTAAAAAAGCCTAAATTAGTATGAAAAGGGTGACATTCTATAAAAAATAAACAATGGTGTATATTTTTGCTATAGTACTATAAAAGAATGGTAATCGCCCCCGGATATGGTTTTTCCGAATAACGTCATTCATAATTGTAATTTGAACTTCGATAATAACAGAGATTAGTAAATGTATATTGTCGTTGATAATAATAAACTCAGTAAATAAAAGAATTAGCGTTGGAACAAGTGAATAAAGTCGTATATCTTGGTGGTGCTTTTAGCAGAGACTAAAGAGAAAGATACACCGCGGAAGTAGGAGGAGAGTATACAGAGTGTGAATGAAGCGATGGGTAGCTATTTGAAAGAGAGGTTTCGAGTCGCGGTGCTAGAGTCGATTTGTATAACTCTGTGTGTCTTATCCCAATGTTACTTTATGAAAGGGAGAGTTAGATGTGCCAGAAAAAGCATGAAAGTAGGATAAATGCGATCCAAATGTAGCGCTATGGAAAATCTGTGGTTTTACGCTACGCTAGCTAACCATAACAGTGAGATAGGGGGAAAAAATGGGATTGAAAGACAGAGTTGGTGTAAAAATGAGAAAGTGCACGCTCCGTTAATTCTTTCATGTGGAAAGAATGGCAGGTCAAAGATAGACAAAACAGTTATACAATGCGAATAAATTACCTACATAATACAGTCAAATTGATCGGGTTTCATCCAAGGTTTGTGTCAAGTATTAGTGATTAAAAGTTCAAGCCGCTTGATTGGACACCAAAGACGGTACGGTGTTTTGCCAACCTTAGGCCGTTATTTGCCACCGGCAAGCGCTGACGTTGTGGCGTCAGGAATAGGTAAGGCGGTGGTACCAATCAGGGCGAATCGCTGCAAAACTCTACCAACTAGTAAAATGTTACGGTGCTAGTAGTAGTACGGTGCGGTAAACCTAGATTCCGTACTGCTTTGGCATGATCATGAGGGAAAATGACCATTGAAACTAGTGGCAGTAAACGCTAGAGTAAAAAAATTACAGTCCTGTTCATAGGCCGAAATTCACCTCTAACTACAGCATAATTTTGCCAAGTAGCGCCTGATATTTATAAACATTTGGACTTAGGTTCTGCAAAGACTGTTTTATAAAATTGAACAGTGCCTACCAGACTAGTAAGAGAACTACACGGCCGTGGGCTACTAAAAACCTTTGAAGTTGTGAAAACCGCGAGATTCACAACACATTAGTTATAAAAAAAACGTTAGCTGCTGCTTTTATTTTTTATTTTTTTTTCCTCTTCACGGATATTACAATATTTTATTACAGGACGGTGACGGTAAGACTGACTAAATTAAGGAAATGTTTGTTCCATAAACTTTTATTATATTATTATTTTAAAATAATAACTGTGGTATAGTGGGACACCAGGTAGAAACGAAGTTCCTTCGGCTAATGCAGAATCGACACAATTCATGAGTATATACTTTGCATTGGCGGGGTGGAGTGAGGGAGAAAGACAAAGGAATTATACACTACTCGCTTTACAGTTCGGTGACGCAGCAACTGACGCGCCTGCGCACGTCTCATTTAACGTTTTTATTCCACGGTTTTTTTCTTACGGTTTTTACTATCACATTTTTTTCAGTTCGGTCGCGCAGCAAAATCCTTATCGCGCAGCAAGCCAGCCGTAAGGATCTTCGTTCCAAAATATTAGGAGGTAGAATATAGTTTTAAAAATAAGTGACATGAGAGACTTTTGGAGGCTATAGACCCATAAGAAACTAAGTACCTGCCTAATTGATTGTTATAGATTTAAATTATTTGCTGGATCGTAAAATTAAAACCCACAAAGAAAGAAAAAAAATTACCTCGGACTACTAAACCTAATAACACCACAGTTAAATCTGCAGTTGCTCAAATGGTTAGAGCATTCATCAGCGATAGACTGAAGGTCGCAGGTTCAAATCCTATCCGAGAATTTTTTTTCTTTGTTCAAAATTTCAAAATTTATCCTGAGCACGGGACAAGTGTTAAAATTAAAGTTTCTTAATAAAAATTAAAAGTTTCAAGGTAATATAACTAAAATACTAAGTTTTTTCAGTGAAAAATTAGTAATTTAAAAAAAAACTTAATAAAAAATTATATTATGTTTTTAGTAAAAGTCGCTTGCTTTACTTAGAGTAATGATAAAAATTACTTACTATACATTTACTGGCGCTTAAGCTATGACTTTTAGTAAAACTTTTAGAGAAAAGCAAACAAACGTTTCTTAATATTAGCAGTGTATTCATCACCGTACTTTAATTTAATATAAAAAATCTAATCCCAAGAAGAGGTGGCAATGACCCCCAAAGAAAAGCAACCAACGCGAATGGTTCCCTGTAATTTTGTAGATAAGTCATTGCAAAACCTAAATCCACATGTTTATATCAGGCATTTCTTGGAAAAATTATGCAGTAGGTAGAGCCGAGTTTTGTGCTCACTTCCTGGGGCCCTACCATGAACGCCTATAGCAGTATTATTTCCATCTTGCTAAATGTCTGCATTTATAAGCAACTTTATGGTATACGTCATAAGGTTGTCTTTCTCGACTGACAATTAGTATTGTTGAAATAGTACTGTTTTAAGAGCTTATGGTAACCCCCCTGGACTATTATACGAGTATTACCTTACCTATTTCTTCTAGCGTACTGCCTCTAGTGTACAAATTTTCATAAACAAAATAAGTAGATGTAGTTTACTATAGTACAGTACATGACTAAAAGTCTTCGGGGTTAACGCACGAGAGGTATTGCACTAACAATAGGCGCTGAAAATAGCGCTTTCTGACTTGTAGTCAAATTGAATTATTTTTTGAAGTTATACCTACTTCTTTTGGCGCGTTAGAAAAAAAAAATGATGGTAATTCTACGATGCGCGCGCACACCGTCACGAAAAACCGACATGATGAAGTTAGCTATAGATAACATTTTAGTTTTTTGTGATATTTTTATTAAATATTAAATAAACTTTACTTAACTAGTAATGCATTATAATAAAACTTTTAATGTGTTAAATACCTTTTTTCTATGCTTAGTGTCATTTTGTCTACAAATGTAAAATAAGACAAAACACAATTTTTTCAATATAATACACCTTTCTTTTTATCTAGTCTTTGTACAGGTTTAAGCAAAGATTAATAATGTCTTTGGTATAAGGTATATTAATGCAGTGAGCAGAGTCATAAAGTGTATTCATTCATTCAATCAAAGGCAGCCAGACCCTAAGTCCTACAATGTTGGTGGCAAGCCAATCGCCAATCGGAAACGTGTCCAATAACGAGCAACATTGTTATTATCAGTCACGTCATGAAGTCTTGTCCAACACTGGACCTCTAGACCACAGAGGTGATAATCTCTTCTTAGTATTCTTCTTGTATTTTTTGTGGTCTAGCAGTCCGGCTTCGGACTTGACTGAGGTCTCGTGTTCGATTCCCGGGTCGGGCAACAAAAAAAAATTAGAATATACTAACTGCGCCCCGCGGTTTCACCCGCGTAAGTTCCAATCCCGCGGGAACTCCGGGATAAAAAGTAGCCTATATGTTATTTTGGGTCTTCAGCTACCTACATACCAAATTTCATCGTAATCGGCTTTGTAGTTTTTGCGTGAAAGAGTAACAAACATCCATACATCTATACATACAAACTTTCACATTTATAATATTAATAGGATATATTTCTAATTTTCTATTAAAAAATAACTTTGCCCGGTATTGGATATGTGCCCGGTTGGCGAAAGGGTTGCTACTTATCACATTGGTGGACTTAGGGGATATGGGCGTGAAGATATTATTTTTGTATTTACATTTAAACCTGACATTACATTACATTTAAACAGTGGTCTGTTAAAAGAATGAATAAAATTGATCGAAGAAATGCTTCAGTAATATTTTACTTAAAAAAAAGTTCCCCCTCAAGTTCCGGTCAAGTTCACGCCTTAATTATACCCTCAGTATGGAGGTCATTAAAACTAGCTTGACAAGCTAGTTGCAAATTTTAATTAAGATTATAAATGAATGTAAAAACAACACATGACCGATACCGGTTTTGGGGTGCGTAACCTTTGGTTGTAAAATGGTCTATTCATTTTTAGCAACGTATCTAATGGCCTCTCAATCCTGAAAGAAAGAAAGAAAACATTTATTAACAGACTAAAATTTACCAACTAATAAAAAACAACTAGAAATCTAACCTAACTCAAAACATAAGGAACTTATAAAACGTCCAAAAAAGTGATAGGAAGATATATCGAGATAATGTGTGGTAGCATAAGTCCGCCGAGGCAATTTTTTTTTATGATATTGGAAGACAAACAAGCAGACGGATTTCATGGTGGTAAGAAATTCACGCCGCCTAGAGACACCAAAGGTGGTAATGGTGCGTTGCCTACGTGAGGTCAGGATGTTAAGCCTCGAGCAAAAGTAAGTTTACCAGCTACCTTACCCTCTAAACCGGAACACGTCATGATATTATGGCGGCAGGAATAGGTAAGGCGGTGGTACCAATTCGTGTGAGTCGCTTCGAAACTCTACCACCTATTCAGATGTCAGATGAAAAAGTATAACCCGTATAATTTAAAAGTAATTCTAAAGGTATTCAGATATAAGACAACTAGTGTCATATGATTTGGGCGAATAAAAAACAGCAAACTTATTTTTATTATTTTTTGATATTAAAGTTGCGCCAAACTGGTGGTGCGTGCAGCAACTAGTATGGTCTAGTAGTTATAGTATGGTCTAGTAGTTATATATGGTCTAGTAGTCCACTAGTTCTAACATCGTGTTGTATAATTTTAACTCTTCTACTCCACGCTAGATGGCACTTTTACTAATAAAAAATATGGTTTTGAATACACCATAAGTCTGGTTTTAGTAGAAGTACCTATACATATATATTCTTATTTATGAGTAGAAGATCCGAACCTACACCGCGCTTATAATTTTTTTCGTCTGTCATTATTTCCACATGCCCGAACAATACAGCATACCCTTTCTTACTTTAAGGGAAAAAAAAATCCGCAAAATACATGCACACGACGGCACTACTTATTACTGAACAAGTGATACTCCGTTTTCAGATTTTAATTTCGAATTTGTTAATATAATGTGCCAACAGTTGACCACCGGGGCGTAACGATTTCGTTATCGTTAGCGCTTTTTCTCCCAGTGATAACCTGACCGTTTGTCGAGACGTTGGACTCTATCGATTCGATTATTCTCGTGTTCAGATAACCAATATCATCATTTACTTTGTAAGAAATAAGGCCAAGAAGTGTTTACAACTTCAGTGTCGTTCCTGGTCGTGCGTGCGAGTGTTAATTACAGTGTTAAATTAAATTAAATTAAATTAAATTAAATTTAAAAAGTGATAACTGATCGAACTTTTGGTTTTAAAAATTAGGCCTTAGGCCCTCTTGTACATTCCCGGGTTACGTTTAATATTGAGTTAAACTGTCAAATATAAGGTAATATAAGGTGAACTCAGGTTTAATTACTTCACTCAGGAACGTGCAAGTGGCCCTTAGAACACTTGCGCGTTCCAGGGTTAAATATTTAACTCCGAGTTTCTGACATAGGGTTAAATCAGTATTTGACAGATTAACCTATTATTAAAATTTGACTCAGGAACCAGCAAATTAAATCTTATGACATAGTTCTAAATTATAAGTAGTTGTGAAAATTTGTGATTTTTTCCGGGATTCACGGATAAACGCCTAAATTAGTAAAAGTTTTGACCCGTTGAAACCCTATGACCCTTAGACTAAGTTATTCATTCTTTGCCTAGACAGAATTAGGATATATTTTTACTAGATAAATTAAGTTGTTCCCTAGAAAAAGCAAATAAATGTTTTAGGAAAAATTACGCCAACTAATCTGTTTCCAAAAATGTAGTAAAAATTTATTTATCAATCTTAATAAGTATATAAATTGCGTGTCACGTTGTTCGTCCGCCATGGACTTCTAAACTGCTTAGCCGATTTCAATGAAATTTACACACCTGGTGCAGTTTGACCTAACTTGAAAGATAGGATCTAAGCTTACATCTCAATTTATAGCGGACAAGGCCGCGGGTATCTGCTAGTTGTAGTATAAATAAGTAACACCAAGTTCCAGAAATCTAGACGTCCATGTCTATTAAATAAGGCATGTATATGTCGGGAATGAAACCGAGCCTCGTAGATAGTACGCGACATTAGACTCTAACCCTTCGACTAACGAGGCATTCAAAACGCGGGGGAAACCACGGGCGTCAGTTAGTCAATTGCAAGAATTAATTAAAGAAGACATACCTAACTTTCATTATTTAAGGCTGCAATAATTACTTATTTTATTTCCGACACGATTTAAATTAGTTTTTAAAAAGAAATGTTTTTATAATTAACACCTTTCGCCTTCTCATGAGTTATATTTATAATTAAGATTCTGATCTAAATTTGTGTTTTTTTAAAGTGAAACCAAGGCTTCGTCTATGTTTCAAACTATTTAAATAACACTTGTGCTGTTCCACAATGTACATAAATAAATACAAGCCACACTTGTGTTACAATTAAGCTTAATTTTATAACATCATCAGGGCTATGCAACTGAAGGTAAACAATTCTAATACATTTTAATGTTCAATTTTTGATAGTTGGTATTAAAAGTTTTACCAAATTTTAAAAATAGAAAAAAATTCGCCCAAATATGATTCGAACCTGTAACCTTTTCGTCTCAAGCAGAAGAATACTCTAACTATTTGAGCTACTGAGGATTCAAGTTGTTTATTTCTTTACCGTTAACGAAAACTTAGTATTGTGGAAGTATATACAACTTATGGATGTAGGTATCCAGGGCGACCAAGATTGACATGTCACGATCAAATCGCTTAAATTATATGGGATGGTGTGTCAAGTTTTTTTTTGACTGGTCAGTGTTTTGGTAACCTCGTGGTTTTTGCTTAACCAGACGTTAAAGTGTCTCCGACTGACGTTTTTGTGTGAAAAGAGCTTAAATAGAGGAATCTAGGCAGAGCCTTTACCATGAGTTTGTATAGATTACGTTCAGTAAGTTACGTGTCGAAATGTGTTTCTCTTAGTTACCAATAGGAGGCACTGTTCAAAGTTTTCATACAAATAATTTACAGAGACGGTAGCGAGTATAGTAAATTTGACAGGCCGTAAACTCATGGTAAGGGCTCTGGTCTAGGCTAAGCTATTGGCAGACTGAAAAGATTATGGTAAAGTTGTAAAAACCTCGCGGTTAGTAACATATTAGCCATATCAAAAAAATTGTGTGTGTACTTATGTACACGCGTTAGAAGTTATACTTCTTCGGCGTAATAAGATAAAAATCTTTTTAAAAATTTTATCTTTTGCCTTATTTTACATTTGTAGACAAAATGGCACTAACCATAGAAATAAAGAAATATTGTGAATACAGTTGTCAATTCTCACGCAAACATACGTAGATGTCCTTACTTTTACATTGTTGTTACCTTTTTTTTTGAAAAACTAAAATGTTATCTATAGCTAACTTCATCATGTCGGTTTTTCGTGACGGTGTGCGCGCGCATCGTAAAAGTTTACCCTCATCATTTTTTCCTAACGCGCCAAAAGAAGTAGGTATAACTTCAAAAAAGGACCATGACGTTTGACATTTGATGCCCTCTGCCTATCCCGTAAAGGATTTGGCTAAACACTCTATGGAGTCGTAGGATCAAGGATAGATAAAACCTTTTAAATTTAGATCAGAATAACAATTCTCCACTCTCTGTTTATTTTGTCACAATCGGTTTAGATTTTTATACGTGAATCCTCGATTAACGAACACATTTTCACATTTAATGTTGGTACATAAAACCTATTATTATTATTATTATATATTGGTTATGTTGGTACTAGGTATCTAGGTATAGAGGAAAATTTTTTGTTTATAACCTATCACCTCTGGAATCAGTTTGAAATTTTTATTTTACCATTAGAAGACTACATTTTGATCTTTTTTGCCATTAAACTTAGCAGTTGTATAGTAGTATAGGAGAAGTACTAAATATTTCTATTGCTTAAAATATTAAATATTAATTAATTCTACTCCAACAACACCGGTTTTAACCAGCCGAAAGACATAAATAATAAAAGAATTTTGCATAATACTAGCTGACCCGGCAGACGATGTTCTGCTACATTTTTAATGTCATTTTTGTAAAAAAAATCTGGGTGGGTCGCTATGGTCGCTTAGGGGTATGATAAATAAATGTTTGTGGATTCTCAGACCTACTCAATATGCTTACAAAATTTTATGAAAATCGGTCAAGCCGTTTCGGAGAAGTACGGGAACGAACATTGTGACATGAGAATTTTATATATAAGATTATCTCTACTTCATCGACACCGGTTAAAAACAGCAGAAAGACATAAATAATAAAGTAATTTTGCGTATGTTCTATCATAATTGTACTTCTTGTACTAGTATAATTTAAGACAAGATTTGCATAATATTATCTATACTAATATTACAAAGAGGAAATGTTTGATTTTTTGTTTGTTTGTTTGAAATGAAAGGGCTCAGAAACTACTGGACCGATTCAAAAAATTTTTACCCTTAGAATGCTACAGTATCCCTGAGTGACATAGGTTTTGTTTCATCAAAATCGGTGCAATAAAAGCCAAGTTACACAGACGAAGCTGCGTGAAATTGCTAGTATTAAAATAAACACGTTTTAATTGTTTCAATTTTTAATATTCCGTAGTTTTACACATGTGTTTAACATTTTTAAGTCTTGGAAATGTTGTAGAATGTTTTAAAAATAAAACCAGACTTCACTTTTAAGTTCAGTTTAATGTTAGTACAGTGACAAAATGCGCATTGAAAAATAAAAATACTGTGTGGTGGTCCCGTACCTGACATTGGTTAAATAAGTCGTGAGAAACGATTGAAAGCCATATTTATAAAAGAAGAAGAAAAATGCGCATGCGCAAAACATTTTTGTTTTTCGACAACAACTACCGACGCAACAGGAACGATAATGAACATGTGCCGCTGTTGCAAGATGATTCTGAAGATGATGGGCAAGTATTTAATGATACCCAAAACTTAAGGGTCCATGTATGCTCAAATACGTCAGCAGTATAATGTTTTTTTTTTCATACAAAGCAATCATGGATCTTGGTGACAAAAAAAACACAAGATTGACATTAATATACTTTATAACTTTCACTTTGCTCGATGGAAAAAAATCAAAAAGTTAACCCTTTTTTGAAAGCAAAACCCAACTGTCTACTTCAATTATGAAAATATCGACACCAGATTTTACATAAACATAGATAGAAGTAAAAGATAAGTGTACCTAAAAGATAAGTGTTTCAGTTTTCATACTTTTTTTCAAATTATTTTTATAGTGTCAAAAATAGTGATTTGTCGCTTAAGACATTTATTTTAGAGCGCAATATTTCATAGTAATCATGGAACGGGGGAGTGCGGCGATTGGCTCTACTGGCTGACTAAGTATGGGGCCTTAAGCCAACGGTAGTAAGCCCTTTTATGAACTTGGTCTATGTTAGAATGTATGAAATAAATACCTGCATTCAGGCAGAATGTTGACGGTATATGTTTTTAATCGACTGCAAAAAGGACAAGGGTCTTAACTCGTCTGTATATTTTTTTTTATTGTATTTTTATTCTGTTACGCGATTATTCGGCCAATCGATTTTTGTTATACTTTTTTTAAAAAATAGGTCAAGATTCCGAGGATCCGTATTAGTTTTATGACCGACTAGAGTGTTTCGACACATACATACATACATACATACACCTATACACCTTCGTACAAAGCAATCATGGATCTTGCTTACAAAAATACACAAGATTAACATGAATATGCTTTACTAGACTAGTGTTTCCAAAACACGATTCATTTCACTTTGCTCGATGGAAAAAAATCAAAAAGTTAACCCTTTTTTGAAAGCAAAACGCAAATGTCTACTTCAAATATGAAAATATCGACACCAGATTTAACGTAAACATAGATAAGTACTATACCTAAAAGATAAGTGTTTCAGTTTTTATACTTTTTTTCAAATTACTTTTATAGTGTCACAAATAGTGATTTGTCGCTTAAGACGTTTACTTTATAGCGCCATTGTTCATAGTAATCATGGAACGGGGGAGCGCGGTGATTGGCTCTTCTGGCTGACTGAGTATGGGGCCTTAATCAAAATGGCGACTGTCTTTATTGGTCGCCTGGTATGTAACCTGACTGGGTTCGTTCTTGTTTGGATATATACCTTTTGCTCATGGATGAAGCTAAGTAAGGGTGGAGCCCTCTTAACGAGCATACGGACTATATACCTAACTAATATCTTAAGATCGGACCGGATAAATTCCTGTACTATTTCCTCAGAAGGAAAAGAGAGAGAAGTTTTAAATTAAGAGCCATGAGTGTATATATTCAAGTTGTCGGTATAAAGCTATATCTGACCATTGTTTTGTTTAAAAATATTAACTCGCCGCTACTAGGAACTTACTTGTGTGAAATATTCGTATGATCAAAACCATATATTCCAGGATTCTCTTTGTCTGCCTCCTCTAAAGAGAATCCTGGCTACGTCCTTGCTATTACTTAGATCCAGTGCTCAATGGTGTAACTGACTATTATGTGTTTAAGCGATACGATACCACAGACAAACACACACATGACACACAGCCTTTTTGCTTCTAATACTAGTCCGTTTGTCCACAGACTGTCGTCCCGTCCCAGTCAGCAGTTTAACGTAATACGTCGAGTTTATCAGCAGGATACTCTGAACAAGGATGCTGACTACCAAGTACCTGACAAACCATGTAAGTGGTATTTTGTTACTAGCTGTACCCGCGACTTCGTTCGCCACTGTCTGCAGTAAACGCCTAATTTAAACTAATAAATCGACATCTATCGTAAAAGTAAGACAAGTTTTTTCATCTATTAGTAGATATGGTTGGGATTTCGAAATCGAAATCAACCGACCTTAAATTTGAAATTTGACAGCTGTGCTTCGTACTTTTGCATAGTTTGAACTTAGATAATATTTAAGAATATTTGCCAACTTTTACAAAATTAGTGAAATCGGAGAAGAAACATATTATACAGTATGTCCGGACATTTTTGTCGACAAAAACACCCATATGTGGGGGCTACTGCCCCTCCCCAGTCGGAATAGCCGCCATTTTATTTATTTTTTAATCTTGTGGATACCTCTGCCAAAAGATACCAATTTCTCTGGAAAGAAAGGTCCTGCAGATGTAAAAAATGTTATTGAAAAGATAAAAATAGCATCTATCAAATAAAAGTTTGTAAACATTAAGGAAAGGTTTGACTACAAAACGTCTTAAAAAATTTACAATGCTAATTTAAGAAAAAAATTGACTGTTTTATTAATTTTTCTTAACATACTTCAGAAACTAGCACCTTGATATATTTTTTTAATTAGTCCTAATAATTAATGATATTACTTACTAATTGACAATAAAATTATTGTTTTTAAATTAGCGCTGTATGAATATGACCCTTTTGCAAGGGTTACGTAGAGTCTCATATTAAGCACTATTCATTTTCGAAATAAAAATACAATAATAACTTTTTAATGGGTCTTTAGTCTAGCTGCCCAGGTGTTGGACTAGACTTCGTGAGGTCCTGGGTCGGGCAACAAAAAGAATATGTGGTTTTTCCAATTTTCTGCCTACCTCTTCGGGGATATGGGCGTGAAGATTCTTTGTTTCTCACTTTTTTTAATGGGTGTTTTTGTCGATATCAATAGGTATATTTTGTACCTTTAAATTATCGCTAAGTCGTGTCACACACTGTATAAACATTTATTATGTTCTGAAATATAATCTATATATATAAAAGAAAGTGGTGTTAGTTACACTATTTATAACTCAAGAACGGCTGAACCGATTAGGCTGCAAATTGGTGGGGAGGTAGCTTAGAACCGGGAGAAGGACATAGGATAGTTTTTATTCTGTTCAATTGTGAGGAAACTGGAAAAAACAATAATTTTTCCCGTACAAACTGAATGGGCGGAACGAAGTTCGCGGGAACAGCTTGTATGTCATGTTCTCATATATTCTGAAATTGTAAATACCTTTTAATTCTTTTATTTTAAAAATTGGGTATTTTTATGTAGAACATTTTAAACTTGTTATTGCAACAATTATTGTCTTGGTCATATTTGGGCTTTGAGATTTCTTAAGTCAGATTTCGCCGACCACCTTTTCAATCACGTATTACAAAACAGAAAAATAATTATTAAAATCGAACTACGCGTTATAAATTATAGCCCAATTTACATTTTGACTTTTAGCCCTCTCCCATTAGAAGCCCTTAAGTGAACGGGATAAAATGTAGCCTATAATCTTATAACCTTTCTCGGAAAATAGAATACGTATCGGCCAAATGTCGTTACGATTGGTTCAATCGGCTTTGACCGCGGTCAAGACACGGACTTAGTACCACAGCGTGATAGATGGCAAGCCTATGGCCAATCAGGCACATATCCAATCCCGGGCAACATTATTTTTACTGGAAAATTGAAAATACACATTTTCTGTTATTTTTTTTTTGTTGTCTGAGCCGGGGATCAAACCCGCGACCGCGAGCGATCTGAATCTATATGTAAATAAAAAAAAAGAGTGTGTGTACTCATGTACGCACATAAGAAGTTATACTTCTTTGGCGTAACAATCCAAAAATACCAAATAATAACACAACGCATACATACATAAACATACATAAATGCATGCAACAACAATTAAAAATCATAAAATATAATTAAAAATAAAAAGGTTCGCAACTAACTTCAGGGTGTTGCTTTTGACTGTCACGTTTATTTGTCGGTGTGCATGCGCATCGCGCATCGTAAAAATTCACTCTCATCATTTTTCCTCATCGCGCCAAAAGAAGTATAACTTCAAAAACCTTAAAATTAAATACGCGGACCATAAGTACAAGTGGTACTTGTGCGCGTCGACATTTTTATAAACTACCATGTGATTTAATTAAGCTTCATAAATATTATGTTACATCAGACAATTAACATGGATTATGTATCCATGTATTGTTGTTACAGTGAGTGAAAAATGTAAAAAAGTAGTGAGAGGGTGCGGCTTCGGAGACTGTCTCCTTAACTCTCTGCCGATAGCAAGATGGCTGCCCCGGTACAGCACGAAGAACTTCCTCGTCGGCGACCTGGTGGCAGGTGCCACCACCGCAGTCATGCATATACCACAAGGTAACATATCGTCTACATTAAATATTTACATATAATACATTATCTATTTATTGCATATCTGTTACTTATCTGTTTGAAATTATTGAATACTCCCACAGAAGCCCGCTAATATATCGTTATAAAAATTATACTACCATTTAATTTTTGGCAAATTACAGATAATTACGAAATTTGATCAAAATCGGTTCAGTACTTTTAACGTTCGTCTCTAATAAACATCGTGATACAAGATTTTATGAAGATTTATAGATAAACAAGAATTAAAAAAATATGGGTTTTGGGAGTATCCTAGCAAAATGTGCAGACATTGTTTTAAGATTATTATCTGAGCACCCCGTCAGTCCAGTGGTTAGGAACTTTAACAAGCGTTAGCTAGTTACTAGTCACGGATTCGATTCCCAAGAGGTTACTTTTTGATTCTTATTTTTTTAATATTTAAAATTGACATACTATTTGTATTTGTATGTAGACTATTTGTATTTTAAGATTATTATCAGAGTACCCTCCAGACGAGTGGTTAGCAACTCTGACTTGCGTAAATAGCACACGGATTTGATTTCCAAGAGCTTTTTGATTGCAGGTATGGCGTATGCGCTCTTGGCGGAAGTTCCGCCCATCGTGGGCTTGTACATGGCATTCTTCCCGGTACTCATCTACGTCATATTCGGCACCTCCCCCCACGTCTCAATGGGAACCTTCGCAGTTGCCTGCCTTATGGCGGGGAAAGTAAGTTTCTGTTTATATATTTTTTACTATGATGTTGTTACCCCTAATCGTAAATATCGAATGACACTCGGATGCCATATGGGTTTTTAGTATCTTCGCGCTCATATTCCCGAAGTGATAGGTAGAAGCACAACCAGGGAACCGATGACTAACCTAAGACACTTTACCGGCGGTAAGATACAACCGTGGCATATAGACACCGTGGATGTTACAGGTGCGGCGCTGTCCAGTGGCCAGGATATTAGACCTAATGTGCAAATCGTAGGCTAAGAACTCACGGCGCGGTTTTCACACGCGCCCGCCGCGTTTGCAGGCCCGCGGTTTTTTTTTTTTTGAATGACTAATTTGTTGCTAATCTCGCGATTTTATGCAACTTCACCGAGCTTTGTGCATGGGGCTGTTACCTACAACGCCAGCACCATGGGTTGTCTCCCGGGAGACCGTACCTCGACTTGGTGCTGCGTTCTGGTTACTGGGTGGATTGGAAGGAGGAATATTGGCGGCTCGTTGCCCGGTGTTAGGCGCCGGGCGCAAGAGAGGTCTTCGTCGCCGAGACCGGAGGCGACGGTCCCGCGGCTTATATAGAATGTAGATTTATATGCAAAAAGTAAGAGCCCATTTCACGACGCATTATACAGAAGCAGCGCCCGCGGTTGTTTGAGATTCTCGTCGGCTTTCTGACCGCACAAATTACCGGCCTCGTGAGTTCTGTTGTAAAAACGCAGTTCCACGGCCGAAGCGGGCGCGGGTGGAAACCGCTCCGTGAGTTCTTAGCCTAACTGCTGCAGTCTAAAACCTATAACCGTAATACTAAAATGTACACAAAAATAGGTTACGTTTTACGCCGTCGGGTTTTTAATAATTTGTTACTTATGTCTATCTCCAGGTGGTGACCCAGCACGCGACACACACCGACGTACTTATAATGAACGGAACTACTACAGAAGGTACTGTAATTTCCTTTTTAGGACTTTGTAGCCGTAGTTTGAAGCCGGGCACATTTCCAATCCCGTGCAACAATTTTATTTATTAGAAAAATGGAAAAACCAAATATTTTTTTTGTTGCCCGACCCGGGATTCGAACCCGGGACCACATGCAGTCAAGTCCAACACCTGAACCGCTAGACCACAGAGGCGAATTAATTTATGTGTACGTAGTAATGTACTTATCGAAATTTAAGTCAGGTTTTTCCTGTGCTTAAACTATTTTTAACTAATTATGTTTGTGATTTTTAATTATTGCAATATTCAAATCTATGTACTGACACCAAAAAAATGTATGTTTTAAAATTATTTTAATGAAAAAATTATTCAATAATTCATTCAGTTTTTATAAATTTCAGTAACCTCAACGTTGAGCTCCGGCCTGACCCCCCTGCAAGTGCTTAGCGTGGTAACACTCACTGTCGGAATATTTCAGGTATAATATAATGAATATTAATAATTCAAATAATTAAAACTGTGACTTTATAAATTGCTAGCTGTTGCCCGCGGCGTTGCCAGCGTCGTTATTGGTCCAACAAGACATTTTATCGTTATAAAAACTATTCTATGTGTTAATTAATGTTACCCTCTATGTGTGTACCAAATTTCATATAAATCGGTTCAGCAGTTTTTGTGTGAAAGAGTAATAAACATACAAAGTTTCGCAATAAAATATAAAAATGAATCGCTAAATGTGTTGGTAAGCGCATAACTTCCGAACGATGGGACCGATTTGGCTAATTCTTTTTTTATTGTATTTGTTATTACCAGGAGAAGGTTTTAATGAAAAGAAATACCGGGAAAGTTGCAGGGAAAATAGGAAAAATATTACTTCAATATTTTCCATACTGAACGGATGAAACGAAGTTCGCCGGAGCAGTTAGTTTATAATATGAGTTGGATTTTAATAGTATTTGAAAGCAAAGAAACAATCAATATAAGAACTGACACATTTCCTCTATTGTACATTTACTATCCTCGGTGCTTGTTGGAACTCTTATTTTATAATTATTTGCACTTAGTATTTTATATTTTCACGAATTCTTATCCCAAAATAAGAAATTTATTTGCGAGTGCTATGAATGTTATTCAACTACACAATACTAAGATGTACAAGCATCTACGTTTATTACTATAAAGCCTGCATCTGTCGAGAATAAAACCATAACTTTGTAATTGATTGGTAGCGATTTTTATGTAAGCTATCTATATCTTTGCCAATGAGGCATCTGGGGCCCTACCATGAACGCTTATAGTAGTTTATTTTAATTTCAATAAATTATTAAATAAACATTATTTTCATGTTTCAAATTTACCATCTAAAGTCCACTTTTATAATCAACTTTATGACATAGGTCATAACGTTGTCCATCTCTGATGATAATTAGTATTATTAAAAAAATATCTTTACGCCCATATCGCCGAAGTGGTAGGCAGAGGCACAACCAGGCCACCCACGACTAGCCGAAGACAATAAGTCCCACAATGTGAAAGGTGGCAAGCCAATCGCCAACCGGGCAAATTTTCAATCCCGAGTAACGATTTTTTTTATTACAAAATTGAAAAAACTCAATTTTCTTTTTATTGTCCGACCCGAGATTCGAACCCAGTACCTCATGCAGTCAAGTCCAACAACTGAACCGCTAGACCACAATTATTATTATTAAAATAAAATTGTTTTAACAGCTTATTGTAGCCCCTCTGGAGGTACATATCTACAAAATAGTGGTCATCTTCCAGGTCGTCATGTGGATGTTAAGACTTGGTGCAGTGTCCACTCTGCTCTCGGAGCCGCTGGTGTCAGGGTTCACGACAGCTGCCTCCTTCCAGGTGCTAGCTTCACAGGTGAAGGACCTGGTCGGCATCAAGCTGCCGAAAACTGGACCCAACTATAAAGTCGTGTTAGTGAGTATGACTTCTTGGCTAGGGGTAATTTGTAATTTGTAGTTTTTTTTTTTATTTGACCCTTTGCATAATAGTAAAAAAATAAATCTCTATTTCGCGTGGTGACCACATCACTCCTGAACAGATAAACCAATTATGCCAATTCTTTATTGTTGTGTTAATTATTGTCAGGAGAAGCTTCTATTGAAGAAATAAACCGGGAAAATTGGAGGGAAAATAGGTAAAACAGTACAAAAAAAACATACAAACTGTTAGTATCTGTTAATGTTAGGCGATACGAAATTTGTCGGTTCGTCTAGTTCTGGATAAAATAAAAGTTTACAAAGGAACATACTAAACTTTACAAAAAATCAAAGGGTAGTAGTAGCATCTTATATTACAAATAGGTGTTGTACAAATTGGAGATAATAATAATGTAGAACAATTATTATTCTCTCTTCTCTCGTCTTATTTAGGGTGTAACAATATAATAATAATACATGTTTTAAAAAAATTGTGTGGGTACTTATGTACACGCGTTAGAAGTTATACTTCTTCGGCGTAATAAGATAAAAATCTTTTTAAAAATTTTATCTTTTGCCTTATTTTACATTTTTAGACAAAATGACACTAACCATAGAAAAAAAGGTATTTAATACATTAAAAGTTTTATTATAATGTATTATTTAGTTAAATAAAGTTTATTTAATATTTGAGGTACTTTTTTTTGAAAAACTAAAATGTTATCTATAGCTAACTTCATCATGTCGGTTTTTCGTGAATTTACCCTCATCATTTTTTCCTAACGCGCCAAAAGAAGTATAACTTCAAAAATAAAAATAAAATAAATAATAATAGGTCATGTACCTACCAAGTACCTACCATGTTTTAAAAATATCATGTGACTGGACGTTATTTATAAAATATACTTATAGTATGGCGTTACTGTAATAAAATTTTAACTATCTTCGATTCGATCTCATTAATTCGATCGATCGGTCGATTTCATTATTTTTTGAAGTGAATATCGCCAACCGGGCACATGTC
>NJDD01003843.1:112084-133247 GCA_002245505.1 Calephelis nemesis | reverse complement strand
AAATAAGCAAATTATATGCTTGTGTTATTAAATTAAATAAACACCTAGACCCGGAAATACAAATATCTAAATGTTCATCACGCAAATGCCTGCCCCCGTTGGGAATCGAACTCAAGCCTCGCGGTTAGTCAGTGTAGTTAGATGAGGCGTGTACGCTAGCCAATCGACCAACGAGATGGTCGAATCCTATTTTCCTAAAAAAGGACGTCATAATCGGTTAGTTTATGGCCGACTAAGCGCTAAACTAACATACTTAAAAATTAAAAAAAAAACATACACTCAAATTGAGATTTTTTTAGAGTCAGTTTAAAAAAGGAACAGATAATTCTAGCGTTCAATTCGGTTGTTAGTCGATTATTAAAAAATCGGTCGTTATAAAGTTTTTAGGTACAGTTGAGTGAATAATTACCTCGTGCCGTATGTTGACATCCCATTTCAATTTGAATGGCAAATTTTCGGTATAATTTCCGAACCGGTCCTGAATCTGCATATTTTTTGCTTTCGACTAATTGTTATATATATTCGGATATTTGAATATTAAAACGGATTTAAATTGTTATTGAAATAAATTGTTATATGTCTTCGGATATTTGAATATTAAAACGGATTGAAATAAAAAGAATTTTATCTTGATCTCCGATATTTAAATGATTAAAAATATTTGGAAGTACATAAATATAATCTATATCATATTAAAGATCTAAGAAAATATTTCGATCATAATTTAATTAATTATATCTCATTAATGCAATGCTTACGACAGTTGTGTTCCTGCCTACCTATGGTTAATACCCAAGTAATGATTTCGCGACCCGGGAATCAAACCCAGGAAATAAAATACTCAATGCCAACACCGGTCCACTTACAAAGCGTGGAAAGCCAAAAGGACTGGCAGAGGCTAGTAAAGACTATGTAGTAAAAAGTTTGAAATACCTATTCAGACGAATTTTTTCATCCATACTATTGTTATTATTTATTAACAATTAGCCGACCAGGCTTTTTTAGAATCGCTTGACAGTTAGGTACTCATAATATTTATGAGACAAAATAGTGTTCCCTTTTTTCTGAATTTTCCCAGTGTTTCTGTTTTTATGTATCTTTTCCTGACATTAGTTGTCATATACAACAAAAATAATTACTTATATTTTTCCATCTGTATAGGCGTAATGCAATAACTATTGAACACGAAGTCAGGATTTATCTATATTAATAATTTCGTCAAGGGGTACGGTAGACTCGATTGAAAACTTACCTGAATAATAAAACATAAAAAATAATGATTTTGAGTCGACAACATATATCCGCAAAATTGTAATTGTCGAGTATTTTGTCAAATTATATGTTAAATTCTAATGTGTTGACAGACAAATCACAGTCGCCATCTTGGGTAGTTAATAAGCGTTCCGTTTTGTGATGTATAATAGAGAATATTCCTTTATAAGTACGTTACTTTATGTTACTTTACTTTAAATGTTGATTTAAAATAGAAACTGTTTGTGAAAAAACTTTGACAATTTTTATTTACTATATTTATTAAACACAATGTGAAGCTATACGAATCTATGTCTTACTTATACCTTTATTGTTCCGTGAAAACCGTTTTGCACCTAGATGTATATTATGAGTCACATTTTATCCGAGCTAAGCCGGGTTCTTATCTAGTTTTAACGTAAAGATTAAAATCGCGTTTAAGTTATGTATGTAAACATTTGTGAATATTAGATATTTGGATGTAAATAAGTTTAGTATTAATCTTGATCCTTAGCCCTTAACCCGATTACAAAAGTTGACGCGTAGGTAGAAAAACATGTGCTATTTTTATACGTTATATGAAAATACTAGCTGCGCCCCACGGTTTCACCCGCGTAAGTCCCAATCCCGCGGGAACATCGGGATAAAAAGTAGCCTATATATTATTCTGGGTCTTCAGCTACCTACATACCAAATTTCATCGTAATCGGCTTTGTAGTTTTTGCGTGAAAGAGTAACAAACATCCATACATCCATACATACAAACTTTCGCATTTATAATATTAATAGGATAGGATTTACCGCCTCGTTGGTTGATGGGTTAGCTACACTCCTAACTCCACTAACCAACCGCAATTGGGTTCGGTTCCCTACGGGAGTAAGCACTGTCCGATGAACATTTAGATGTGTATTTTTGTGGGTCTAGGTTTTATAAAATTTATTCCGGTGTCTTTTAAACTATTTTTATGTCATGACGTAACACCCGTAACATACATATTCAATTTATGTAATTTGTCTAGGGATATTTGTATTATGTACTGTACTGGCGAACTTCGTTCCACCCGTTCAGCTTGTATGGGAAAAATTAAATAGTTTTTTCAAGTTTTCTCGAAGACGATGGTGCTAATAAGTATCCTATGTTCATCTTCAGGACAAAGCTACTGCCCCGCTAATTTTGAGCCAAATCCGTTCAGCCGATTTTGAGTTCTTAATAGCATAACTAACACGACTTTCTTTTAGATATATAGATAACTAGCTGTTGCACGCGGCGTTTCCCAAATTATCAATGGTCCTACAGGAACGTTTTTAGAGATAAACACTATCCTATGTGTTAATCCAAGTTACCCTCTATGCATGAGCCAAATTTCATAAAAATCGGTTCAGCGGCTTTTGCGAGAAGAAGTCACAAACAAACATACCAACTTTCGCATTTCATACTAATATTATAAAGAGGAAAACTTTGTTTGTTTGGTTGGTTGTAATGAATAGGCTCAAAAACTACTGGACCGATTTTAAAAATTCTTTCACCATTCGAAAGCTACATTATCCACGAGTGACATAGGCTTTGTTTCATCCAAATCGGTATAGTAGAAGCCAAGGTACGCAGGCGAAGCTGCGTGAAACTGCTAGTCGCATATAATAGGATAGGATTGCTAAAAACACGAAGGGCGGTTACAGAGCCAACGGTTATTACTAGCCAAAAACTAAAGTTAAAACTACCGTCACGGTTTCTAAAAATTAACATTCATAAAAGTGTAATTCTAAGCTGGCTCCCGGGACCGACTCCGAATTCCTATTCCACAGTAGTGGAAGCCATTTAAATTCATAAGAAATGGAGGAACCGTGGTTTTTAAAATGAAAAGTCTCAAGAAAATATTAAGATGTAGAGAAATATTATTTCTATTCTTCGGCATATTTCAATATTCTAATGGGTACAGTGACCGACAAAGAACAAAGCTCTGTACTCTCATTTTTGTTTATTTATCTTTCATCGTTTTGTTCCGGGTTCTTTGTGTGGAATAGACTATCTACCTCTCTGCCAGACAGTTAGTAAGGCGAGCATAGGCTTACCGTCACTAACACCGTGACATCTGAATTGGTGGTAGAGTTTCGCAGCGACTCACCCGGATTGGTACCACCGCCTTACCTATTCCTACCGTCATCACGTAATGACGTGTTTCGGTTTGGAGGATAAGGTAGCCAGTACACTGACTTTTGCTCGAGGCCTACCATCTCGGCCTCCGTTTGGCAACGCACGATTACCACCTTTGGTGTCTCTAGGCGGCGTGAACTTCTTACCATCAGGAACTCTGTCTGCTTGTTCGCCTTCCAATATCATAAAAAAAAGATAATTACCAACAAGACCACTGGTGGTAGAGTGCTGTGAAGCAGCTTGCACGCGTAGGGATCTATCTACCTTCTTACATATTCCTGTCACCATAATGACAATATTCTGATCCGGAAGGCAGGGTAGCAGGGCTTGCACAATTAGCCTAACACCCTGGACACAGGACAGCGACGCACCTACAACATCTATAATGTTTATAGGCTGCGGATATCTCTTACCATTGGGGAAGCCACGTGCTTGTTTTCTATCTTTTGCCATAAAAGACGTATATTTATACATAAGCAAATTAACATATTACATACGCTTCTGTTGTTTACCGGTCCGGCGTTTGATTTGACTTCTTGAGGTTCCGAGTTCGAACCCCGGGTCGGGCACCAAATATGGAAAATGGGTTTTAATTTTTTCCATATTTCCATGATTATGAAATTAAGAATGCAGAAAGTCTGTCTGCACTTTTACAAGTAAATCACCTAATAAGCATATATGCAAAGGCCCGATTACAAACGTATGCTACATGTAACATTTTCTACGCTGACCAAGTCGCTTGGTAAACAGCTAATTTATATATAAATAAATCTCCGCTAGGTCATTGTTACGTACCCTGCTCCAAAAAAACGAATTTAATGATGAACGTTTAAACATCCACATCTGATGTTATTTGCATTATTAACAGCTTTATTCGTTAAGGTTAAGCTATATATCCCACCTACAAAAAAAATGTTGTTTGCTTTATAAATACTGTACAAAAATGTGATACAAAAATTTTGCTTAGTATAATCACTACAAACATTCGAAACTACTCTCGTCAAGTACATTTCTTTTTTAAATCTAATAAAATGCGCTTTTTTGTCCAGGACCATTAAAACATAAATGTTTCTTGGCGTAGATACAAATAGATGGCAATGCCTATTATAATTTCAGTCTAGCAACTTTAAAAAAAATAAAATGGTAAAAAACCGGTTGATTTACATAATAAATATGGCCTTCACCCTTAACCATCCTTTGGTTTTAGAAAGCGGTGAATGACCAAACTATTACCAAAGTTATTTAAACGATTTGAAATAATAAATAAATTGTTTTGGTATCTTATTCCTGTGACCATGGTTTCTTTTTATTAAGGATAGTCTATTTTTAAATAAGAATCTATTCATTTTAAACATGAACATGAAATTATTTCTTCTTCAAGGAAACTTTGATCCTCAAGTTTTATTTGCTTTGTACTAACTATTAAACAAAAACATATTTTTTTTTTGTTGAGGATAGATATCATCCTCAATTTCTATTTGCTCTGTACTAGTAAATAGGCACAGATTTTTATGAGTTGGCAATAAATTTGGAAAATTCAAAAATTCAGATTTAAAAATTTGTCTCCTTTGTTCAATCTTATATCATATTTTACTAACATTGCGTTTTACGAAAAAGTCTTTACGAATATTAAGAAAATTATAATTTATTTATTTGACGAAAAAGGATTGCAGCAAATCAGATTTGAATTTTATCTGTCATAAACAGAACCGTTAGTTTTAGGAGTAGTTGTAAAAAGGTATTAACATTTCTTGAATGGTGTACGGAATTTATATATTCAATAAAGCAACGGTTCCTCGTGAACATCACACAGAAGTAATGTGTGACTCTCGTTTATGAAAGCTGCCAATCATAGGTGTTTTATATATCGTGAAAATATTGAATTTACTTATTTTGTAATAAAAGCTATTATACGACAGTTTACTTTTATGTCAACAGGGAAAAGACGAAATCTTCTTTTTTAACAAGCAAAGGGTTGTTCTTGACAAAAAAAGGTAGAATTGAAACTTCAGTATATCAACAAAAAAGAGAGATGAACATATATGTAATCCTACACATTTTTGTATTTGTGTCTCTTACCTGTCGTTTTTCCGTTGCCATCCGGTTTAAAATCACAACTATTCTAAAGAAGTTTCACTTCAATACTTGTTTGGTTGCTAAGAAGTTTTTAAGATTAGATAATTAAACACGATGCGATTTTTTCTTTAAAATTGTAAAATGTAAACTTACAGCTAATACGGAATAAACATTTCTTGTTTAACTCGAAATTTATGGTTACACTAGGATCACTAGCGGCGTGATTGATGGGATGTGTTCAGTTTTAGACTAATTAATATAATTTAGTCGGGTTTGAGCATGTTTATTTAAATTTCTTATTTATTTATGATTTTGTAAGTTACAGGTGGGATGATATTCAATTCTTTAAAATAATATACTTAAACGGCTCTTTCTTGACTACGGAAAAATATTTAAGTTTTTCGAGTGTATGTAAATATTCTCGATGTATATTTATTAGTAGTTAAACTAACATAATTTAAAATTTTAGAAACGAGATTGCTAAAAATTATGTTTCAAAGTTATACATGTTGGAAATATTGGAAAATATTTTTTTATAACTGTCGGTGAAAAAGTAGTTTATGCATTCAAAGTATCTATGTAGGTACAATATTGAAAATATTGATATATATTTGATGCAACAAATAGCACAGAAGGTTTCAGTAAAGTAAGGTAGATAGGTGTATAATTTCTTTAAATATGAGTTTGGTATTTTAACACGTTGTGTCATTGTAATCATATATTGTGATATGGTTAAAATGGCCGGGTTTTTTAACTTAATACATGGCTTAATGTATAAGCCCTAATTTTTCAATCAATAAAGTCCTATTATAAATAAATATCTATTATTAAAGGTTGTAGTTTCAAGGCCTGAGTTGATTAAAAAAAAACACAAAAATAAAACCTATTACTAAATGTTTTATTTGATAATAAAGTTTAAACTCAACAAGGTAATCTTTCTTTCTTAAATCTTATGTATAAAATTCTCGTGTCACAGTGTTAGTTACGCGTACTCCTCCGAAACGGCTGTACCGATTTTCACCAAATTTTATATGCATATTCAGTAGGTCTGAGAACCGACTACTATCTTCTTTTCACGCCTACCTCTAAGAAATAAGGATGACATCCCTTTTTTTTCTTAAAATACATTAAAAAAATAGCAGATTAATGTCTGCCGGTATTAATGCCGGTTAATGTCAATAGTATTTATAAAGAAATATATTCATTTCTCTATCTAGTTTGAGTTAAACTCAAGTTAATCTCAAATTCAGTGTTAAATATTTAAGCTGGACAAGTCTATAAGTGAGCATCTTGAGAGGGCTTCGATTGTCATTGGACGGTGGTCAATTCCAGTCAATCAGTATGTCGCTTGAGGACCGGACAGGGCTTCTCAAACTTTGAAAATAATTTTGATTTATTACTATGTGGTAATAGATTGGTATTTTACCTACTTATGCTAAAATGTATTTTTTTTGTCGTGTCCCGATTTCGAGGATAGGGTTTCCATAAGAAACTAACACACAAAAAACTCATCATCAAAAAATTTTTTATACAACATTTTAGGCGTCTACTATTTTTTTTCTTTGCTATACTTACTTTCCTTTGTTATGAAGAATCTTATTCTACTAAAGTTTTATTTCTTTTTTCAGGTAAGACAAGACATTAGTTATACGCGCAGACATACACGATATAATTCGTGCTACCAAGTAAGTTTCAAAATTACCGGAAATTGAATTTGTTTTTTTTTATTAACGAAAAAGTAAGATTATTTTTAATTGAATTAAAATGGTTGATATTCATATTTTTAAATGAAGAAACACTTGTACTGTTTTACGTATCACTTATAATTTATTGTTTTATAGATATCCTACCGGTTACGCTTATGACAGCATCATGAGGGCTGTTTAAGTTCTAGCCCTGATGATGCTGTCATAAGCGAAAACAGTACAAGTATTTCTTCATTTAAAATATGAATATTTGGAAGTTTTACCAAGCGCCGACGATGGAAAATATTAATTATCAATTATAAAATGGGTGAGATTGTTTATTGCCATCGCAAGCCTCATAATTGAAGTCTCTTACATGGATAAGTTTACAGACTACCCTAGCCTCCAAACTGGGATACGATAGTGTTGAGACTTGACATTTATTAATTTGTTTTCATCCCTTAGCATTGGCGAAACTACATTTTGTAGTATTTTATACATAAATACACTCTCACTGATTCACTTAAAATATTTTTAAAATAACAAAATCCCCTTTCGTTCACTTTCGCCATTGCTATTGAATACCTTTAGATTTTTTTGGCAAGTGCTGACGTAAGCCCGGTTCTTAGGTACTTCTTATAATGAACGATCCGTAAACCGTCAGCATAAAACAAGGGTAGTTGATCAAAAAGTAAGTAAATTGTATAACTATGAGTAACACACGAAGCGTTACTCATAGTTATACAAAATGTAAAAAGTTAACCACTGTATTTAGCTACTGTACTATTCGTAAAAAAACAACCATTCTTAAGCAAAACGACTCGTTTCTTGAATATAGAAACCGTGCCAAAATATTACATTTTACTGCCACTTACTGCAAAATAATCCTTAATTGTTAAATAAACTAAATTAAGTTACCACAGCCCTCAAGATACTTTAAAAGCCGGTTTAAACCGGTTCTCATAAGCTTATTTTGTTGAAACATTAAAAATAGATTAAGTGAAACAGCACAAGTGTATTCATACATAAAATAGCGAGACTTGGCGTTCTAGCATCAGACATTAGTTACGCCTAACTTAATAGGTTTATGGGTACGATGAAAAATTTTTTTGCTAAAATACAACAGTGAGTTGGAATCTCATTATAGTACACTAATAAATTCTTACTTATTAATTATGGCTCCTTATTATAATTAATAACTAGCTGTCCCGGCGAACTTCGTTTCACCCGTTCAATATGAGAAATAATAAAGTATTATTTTTCCCATTTTCCCTGCAACTTTCCCGGTTTTTCTTTTCGTAAGAACTTTCTCCTGATCATAAGTAATACAATAATAAAAAAGTTAGCTAAATCGGTCCAGTCGTTCGGAAGTTATGCGCTTACCAACACATTTAGCGATTCATTTTTATATTATAGATGTAGTATTATTTAATTTTGGAGATGGCACGCATTGTGCGGAGATTCCTCATTCTGTCGCCATAACCAGTGAGTGTTTAGTTGTATGACCAGCGTTTTTTGTTTTAAATGTTTATTTTTTAATTTATTTTTTTCTTGTTAAATGTTTAAACGTAGGAAATAAGAGATAATGATAATAATAATATAAATAATAATTTTCTACAATTTTCATGGACCATAAAACGAACTTACCTGGTGAAGTTCTCTTTTTATTGTTCAGTTTTCATCGTAGTCATTTGTTAATTAATGGTATATGCAGATTATTGTTAATACTCTTTGTATTAATATAATATAATATATATAATATTAATATATATAATATTCTACATATTAGTATCGTTGACTAACGCCCATAACACAAGCATATATTTGCTTACTTTGGGGTTAGTAAAAAAAATGCTTGAACTTCGTAGATGAATGTTTGAATAAAGTTTGATATTTTATTACGTGTATGTCATCTCGTTCATACACTTTCGTACGTGTATTGTAAATAATATTCTCTTGATAGACAAAGAAATGTAGCGACGAAAATAGAATCGGGTTACGGGAAAATTGTATTTGTTTGATAGGAAACAGTCAGCGAAAGGGGATGTCAGCGTGTTGATTGTCGCTTGTCTTATTCAATTTATATTACAGTTTGAGAGGAAGTGTGTTTTTTCACTTACACGAATATTTTTCAGTCGGAATTTCTTGTGGATGTTAGTAGTTAGATTTGTAGCCAGATGTTTTTTTTATGATATTGGAAGACAAAATAGCAGACGGATTTCCTAATGGTAAGCAATTCACGCCGTCTAGAGACACCAGAAGTGGTTACAGTGAAGCTAAACTGAAGCCAAGATACAAGGTACTTGTACCTTACCCTCCGAACCGGAACATGTCAACGGCTAGCACTGACGTTATGGCAGAAGGAATAGGTAAGGCGGTGGTACAAATCCGGGCGAGTCGCTGCGAAATCTACCCCCTAGTCAGACGCCACGGTGTTAGTGACGGTAATCCTATGCTTTCCTTTTACGAGCTGCCTGGCAGGAAGGCAGATGGTCTTTTCTGCAAAGGAGCCCGAACCAATCCAGGAAAAACGGTTTACTTTTGAGGTAATTGTACTTAGCCTCTTTATGGAAAGATTACGACTTTAGTATCTGTATCGGATATTTCTTACTTAAAAAAACCCTTTCTATGGTAGTTACGAAGGTACTTTTTATTTATGTAAACAGGTTCCCTTAGGAGAGCTAAACAATTACAATAAGCGAGCATATCCACGGGCGATATCTAGTAATTAAGTATCTTCACGCCCACATGCCCGAAGAGGTAGGCAGTTGCACAACCAGGGCACCCACAACTAGCCGAAGACAGTAAGACCCACAATGTCATAAGTAGCAAGCCTATCACCAACCTTGCACATATTCAATCCCGAGCAACGTTTCCTTTATTAGAAAATTGGAAGAACCAAATTTTCTTTTCGTTGCCGACCCGGGAATCGAACCCGGGACCTGAAGCAGTCAAGTCCGACAACTGAACCGCTAGACCACAGAGGCGATATTTAATATTTTTCATATAATTATAAAAAAATGTACTTACAAAATTATAGCCCTGAATTCTACTACGAAAATAAAAAATGTATGAACAAAATTATAGAATAACCAGTACGAAAGCTCTTCAACCTAATGAACATAGCTTAGACGAGTTTCAGATGAGTCATTTCTATTAATGCTCGAGCAAGCCGCTTGCTAATTGCCTTATGAATATCCGTCTAGTCTCATTCAGGACGCGTTAATAGAAATAAATGAGTGCGCGAAACTAACTTAGTATCCTTACACGATGGATTTATGAGATAACATTCGTAGAATACGAAATTGTTTGGGATGGATGCTCTGTATTTTCAATCTTTGATTTTATCTATATTACATTTGCTAACTAGGTTCTATGTTTGAGAAGCTAGCTACTAAACAAGCAAGCCATTGCGGTTTTGCTTTAATACAAAAAAAATGTGTGTGTACTTATGTACACGCGTTAGAAGTTATACTTCTTCGGCGTAATATTTTTAAAATGTTATCTTTTGCCTTATTTTACATTTGTAGACAAAATGACACTAACCATAGAAAATGGGTATTTAATACATTAAAAGTTTTATTATAATGCATTATTTAGTTAAATAAAGTTTATTTAATATTTAATAAAAATATCACAAAAAACTAAAATGTTATCTATAGCTAACTTCATCATGTCGGTTTTTCATGACGGTGTGCGCGCGCATCGTAAAAATTTACCCTCATCATTTTTTCCTAACGCGCCAAAAGAAGTATAACTTCAAAAATTTAGCCGTGTAGGTTTGTGACGACCCATCGCCAATTTGTGGAATAATGATATAGTAATTTCGATTCTAGATTATTCATGTATTGTAGTCAGTGACAACTAGGTGGTATAATGCTTTACATCATGTCGCCCGGAATTGTACCACCGCCTTACCTATTCCTTTTGCCATAACGTCAGTGCTTGCTGTTTACGTTTTCCGGTTCGGAAAGTAAGGTATCCGGTAAATTTAGTTTTGCTCAAGGCCTAACGTCCCTGCCTCAGGTTGGCAACACATGGTACCCACCATGTGTTGCCTTTGGTGTCTCTAGGTGGCGTGAATTTCTTACAATTAGCAAATCCGTCTGCTAGTTTGCCTTCTGAGTTCTGATATCATAAAAAAAACACTTCTGGCTACCAATCCAACTTCTAACACTCACAAGAATTCCGACGGAAATATATTTGTATACGTTACTGATCGGCAGGTTTGACTTTTGTGCTGGAGGGTAGGTTAGCCTGTAGAGTTGCACACCGGACTAAAATTCCGACCACTAGATGGTGATGCAACAGTAACATCTATAGTCATTATAGACGTACGTCTCTTTACCAACAGGAGAGGAACCTGCTTGTTGGCTATCTTATATTCATTAAAAAATTGAAATATGTACGAAGTTTGGGAAGCGCTTGCTCTAGGGACGTACAATTGACTGACGTGTTTCGATAAATTGTCCATCGCTTGACAATTACTGTCACTTGACGTCCATTGACGCCTCTGCAGCCTGGAATGTTTGGTGATAGACTTTGAGCCAAAATTCAATGAATCTGTATTAGTCGACATTTCTGACTTCGCCTACACATTTTTTTTACGACTAGCTGCTGTGCCTCTGCTACTAAGTTAACAAAATAGTCATTTAGCTTATTTAAAATTCAACCCACTTATTATTACATTACCCACCTGCAAGTAAAAGTCCCGTCAACATTTGTCTAGCCTTCTCAGAAGCAGACAGATAGACAAAAATTGTAAAATAATAATGTCATTTTGATATTTGCACTGTCAAATTTTCATACGCATGTAGTAAAAGCGGTTATTTTAATATTGCAATCGGACAGTTTTATATATTTGTATAAATTTAAAGACAAAGATGCAGACGTACATCCTGATAATGAGAAATACACCAAAGATGGTAATGTTACGTTACAAATGTGAGGTTTTAGTAGCGCAAGTTTATTTACCAGCTCTCTACGGTCTACATCGGAACAAGACTTTAATGAGTACTGATGTTATGGTGGCAGGACATTAGATTCAAGATGTCTTTGCACCACTTGGCTTATTTTAGTTAAACTCAGCGTAGATTACAGTTTTAAACAACATTCTTAAGATAAGTATAAAAATTATAGATGAAAGACAGAGACTTCCTAATGAAAGAATACAAATACATTTATTTCATTATCATTAGAGCACGTCTCACATCTTTCTTCTTGCATGTAATATGTATTAACTCGACTGATCGCCAAGATCTGTACAGATTACGGCAGCCATTTTACGGGATTTCCGTCTTAGACTCCTCAAGGTAACAAGCTCTACGGATCTGTTTTGATGCTTATCGATGTCGGGAATTAACTTGTAATGAATCGATTTTGTATCGATAATCTTCTTACGTAAGGTTAACAGCACTATGTTTATATTATTTAAAATAAAGCATTTATTGGTATTTTTAATGTTAATAAATGAAATATGTTATGTCGAAATGATTAATTAACAAGTAATTTAAGGGCAGTAAAACTCCGAAAACTTATTACATACAAACATCCCATTTTAATACATAACACTAGTAGTTTTGAGTTACTACTATGTACTTCCAAAAAATAATTATAAAAATCGGTTCGTTATTGGCCAACATACTAAAAAGAAAAAATGTACAGTGAAATTGGAAGCCTGCTCTTTTTGGACTCAGCCCCGTGTTGGTCCGGGCTCCTTTGTAGAAAAGACCATCTGCCTTCCTTGCCAGGCAGCTCGTAAAAGGTGAGCATAGGCTTACTATCACTAACACCGTGACATCCGACTAGCTGGTAGAGTTTGGCAGCGACTCGCCCGGATTGGTACCACCGCCTTACCTATTCCTGCCGCCATAACGCTATGACGTGTTCCGGTTCGGAGGGTAAGGTAGCCGGTAAACTTACTTTTTCACGAGGCCTAACATCCCGGCCTAAGGTTGGTAACGCACTATTACCACCTTTGGTGTCACTAGTCGGCGTGAATATCTTACCACCAGGAAACCCGTCTGCTTGATTGCCTTTCAATATCATAAAAAAATTTAAAACTTTTAGCAACCCAAAAAAACCGATCTGTTATGTAGTTCAGCATGTTAGCTTGAAAACATACGGTCCACTCGTTTAGGAGTTACGATGCCATACACAAACACGGCAAAACTTATATATAGTACACCCGTTTTTTTCCGTCGTGGATTATAAATATTGACCCCTCCTATTGAATAATCACAAATTCACAGTTTCTTAAATCAAAACTGTAAATAATTATTACACATAGTCTTTACTTTCAAGTACTATATTGACTTAAAAACTTGAATGCTCTTGTGTATGTAATATAACCGTTATCCTTAAAGCAAAATGTTTTATAATGTTAAATGAAAAGCTTAGCTTGAACTATGGTTTAAATGTTATCGTCTAGTCTCTAGGCGGCGTAAATTTCCTACCATCAGGAAATCCGTCTGCTTGTTTGCCTTCCTATAACATAAAAAAAAGTTAATAATATATATTAATAAAAATATTTCCTAACTCGCCCCATCAAGTCACGGTGTTAGAGATATAGAAACCAATGCATGGTTGCCTTTTGCGAGCTGTTTCGAATGAAAGAAATGGACAAATGTTTTTTAAAGAGATCAATACGAATGGTTTTGATAAAACCTTTCAAACATCAAAGTTTTCTAAGAAATCAATTTTAATTTAAAAAACGACGTCTTTCGGGATGATATTGGCTCTGGTTTACGATAGGTTTTTACCCCTACTACATGGATTAAGTATCTTTAGCTAATGGGCATGGAGGTACTTTTTTAATCTATATTCCACTTACGATTTCACCAGCTTGCCAAATTATATTTTAAAAAGTAGTCTGATGTATAAACTATGTCCCCGTAAAGTTTCATCTTAATACGTTTATCAGTTTATGCATGAGTGACAGACATTCATCAATTCTTCCAAATTTTCTCATTTATAATATTATCAGAATACATTTTAATATTAAATATACACCATCATCAAGCTTTAATATATCAATTACCGTAATATTATAACATCCCACTTTTGATTTCAACATTAGCGGAACTAATCGAGCCGCGTACATAGCGTACTGAAACTTTGTCGTCAGAATAATCAAGGCAAGCTCCTGAAGACAGAACAGCGTATGACAACAGTTTGAGAGGTTAAACTGTATTATACACCTACGTGTTCGTAAAATTAAGTTAGGTAATATATTAGATTTAGTTGCAGCGTTTTGTGGGTAGGTATTTTGTATAAGGTAGCTGATCTAGTCAACTTTTTTAATGTCAATGGCGTATTGTAGCTTATATCCAAAGCTATTGCGTTAATAGATAGTCTGGTTGTTTATTATATTTTTTAAACCGGCTTTCAAAGATTTTTTTATTATTACCAGCAAAAAATAAGTAGCTTTAGAGGTAGGCAGAGGTCCAACCAGGACACCCATAATTACTAGTTACTACTACCACGATTAACACGAATAGTACTATTTTGTCGCATGTGATAGGTAACCATTAGTCAACCGGTCACTTTTCCGATCCCGGGAAACGTTGTTTGAAGTGAAAGGGAAAGTGGCAGTGTCCACGACTCCGACAAAGAGTCAACAAAAATCTTTAGCTTGTTTTCTTTATCGTCAATCTCGTCTCGTCAAAATCTGTCCAGCCATTTTAGACATTAGCCAGAACAAAGACAGATAGACAGACAGTCAGATCGACAGACAAATATTGTACAGTATATACATCAAACGCTTATAACAAATAGCGATAAATTTAATGTTACTTACATACACTTCCACTTTATATATTTATTTAGATGTAGAGATTCGAAAAACATATTTTGGTTTGCCCGATGCGTGAGTCGAACCCGAGACCTCTGTAGTCACAAAAATATATTCTTTGCCCAAAGGAACTTCGCATGAAGATATATATGTTACTCGCTGACCCAGCAGACGTTGTCCTGCTATGTTTTTTGCTGTAATTTACCCTCATCACTTAGGGTTATAAAATATAGATGTTAGCCGATTCTCAGTCCTACTCAATATGCTCACGAAATTTCACGAGAATCGGTCAAGCCGTTTCGGATGAGTACGGCAGCTGACCCGGCAGACGTTGTTCTGCTTTATTTTTCATGTGATATTAGTAAAAAAATGGGGTGATTCACCCTCGTCACTTAGGGGTATGAAAAATAAATGTTGGCCGATTCTCAGACCTACTCAAAATGCTTACAAAATTTTATGAGAATCGGTCAAGCCGTTTCGAAGGAGTTCAATCATGCACACCGTGACATGAGAATTTTATTATTAGATGTATGTACGTATTTATAAAATCAAGGCTTAATTATTTTAGCATAATAATATAACATCACACTTCACACCTAACTGAATTAGCAAAATTAATGTAGACCGTGCGAAACTTCGCCGGCGAAGTTTGTTATCAAAGGCGTCAGCTTCTGAATACAACGAGACACATATAACGGTAGTTATATGAAGCTTAAACGCCCACTAGCTCTTCATGTTAGGCGTTTTATGTTTTATCTATATACATAACATATTATGTTTGTTATTTTTTTTTGCGCACACACTGCTAAATATATGATTATTTTATTTTATGATATTGGAAGGCAAACAAGCAGACGGTTTACGTGATTGTAAGAAATTCCCGCCGCCTAGAGACGCCAAAGGTGGTTATGATGCGTTGCCAACCTGAGGCTGGGATGTTAGGCCTCAAGCAAAAGTAAGTTTACCGGCTACCTTATCCTCCGAACCGGAACACGTCATTACGTTATGGCAGCAGGAATAGCTAAGGCGGTGGTACCAATCCGGGTGAGTCTCTGCGAAACTCTACTACCTAGTTAGATGTCACGATGTTAATGATGGTAAGCCTATGCCCGCCTTTTACGACCTGCTTGGCAGGAAGGCCAATAGTCTATTCTACAAAGAAACCCGGACCAACACGGGGATATTTATTTATTTTTATGCAAACACACTCCTAAATAGGTGATTAAGGCATTTTCTACCAGTTCCCTTGTTAGTCCGGTTGGCCTAGCAGTATCTTCCTACAAAGGAGCTCGGACTTAGCCTTCATGCCAGGTAGCTCGTATAAGGCGAGCAGAAGTTTACTGTTAGAGATAGTAAACTTATGCGCTTATGCAACGTGACATATATCTAGGTGGTAGAGTTTTGCAGTGACTCGTTCGAATAAGCACCACTACCTTACCTATACCTGCTGTTATAACGTTAGTGCTTGCCGTTGACGTTTTCCAATTTGGAGGATATGGTAGTTAGTTAACTTAATTTTACTTGAGGACTAACATTCTGTAATCAGGTTGACAACGCCCCATTACCAACTTCAGTGTGTCTAGATGCACTGAACTTCTTACTATCAGGAAATCCGTCTGCTTGTTTGCCTTCAGAAATCTTGAAAAAGACATTGAAACGATTACTGTCTTTTATAATATAACTTCGGAATAATATGCCCTGAAGGTAACTCCCTCCTTTGGTTATTGCTTTAGGTTTTATGCATACTTTTTTTAATTCATATTTTGAATGATTTTTAGGCCAAAGGTCGAAAAAATTCAAATTGCTTCTTTGAAAATACTTATTGGGAGTTGACACCTGGGAATTCTACTCTTAAATTTTATCCTTAACAAATATATAGATTTCTTATTTTTTATATTATTTTATGATATGTCATTCTTATGAGTTTTTTATTGTTATATTAATTTTATTTATTTATTGTACACGATACCTTCCACTGTTTCATCACAGATTCTAATTTTTAGGTTTGACTGGATGAAATCTGTAGACCTAGAAATAAGCCCACCTTTTGTGCATTTCCATTTTTAACTGTCCATGTTTTATGTTGTAAATTAAATACAATATAGAATTAATTAAATAAATTAAGTAATAAAAATCACGATGTCACGTCTTTTGGGTCAAAAAACACACCGTGCTTGTCTGTAATAAAAGATCCGTCGCTTGTTTAATATAATATGAAAAGTTCATTAAAATGTTAAAGTATTAATTAAATAAGTATAATATCACACTTCACACCTCGCTGAATTTAGTGAAATTAGTTTTGAGTCGTGTACTGAAAGTTCGCCGACGAAGTTTGTTATCAAAGGCGTAGCTTTTGAATACAATGAGAAACATATAACGGTACTCAGGATAAACACTCACTCGGTCTTTATTTTCAAACTAAAACTTCACAATAATTATGCGCAGTGAAGTTGCATTAAAACTATTTTAATTTCAATAATATCCACCAGTTTCCGAACCGCCAATTAATTTTAAACTCTTCATAAAATATAACAGGTTTAGGCGTCTAAGCCGATCTCGCGTTAAGCAGCTATTACGAATAGATAAATCGCAGATTAAAAATTATTGGTGATTCGAAAACTAAAAGTAACTCGTCGAGGCTAACAAAAAAAAATTTTTTAACCATAATTTTTTTCGGATCTTAATTGTTTTTGTATAAAACCACCTTGGAATCACAATCTACAAGTACCTTAGAAAATATAACTATCAAAATCCAATCGATTTTGGTCGAGTTATCGCGAAACTGACATACATATAACACACAGAATACACAGAAATAAAATGTATGATGTAATAATACACAGAAATAAAATGAAAAAAAAATAATAAAAAGGTGACAACCCTATTGCTTCAATTCAGTGTAGATATGTATTTACTATTTTATCAACTGAATTGATTTCCATACTATATTTGTTAACCGATTTGTTATTTGTGGACCGCTGTGGCGGAGTACGCTGGAGAAAGTATACTTCGAATCACGCGGGGTAGGGATAAGAACAAAGATAGCGCATAACGGAAATATGTGACGCGTAACGTAACGAAAAAATGTTACACTAAATTTTTTTCCAACCCCGATAAAGAAGTTTCACTTCAAAAACAACTTTATAAGTTTACAATTTTATAGACAAATCGTGAATGTTTCTTTTTATTACTTGTATATCTATATATATAAAAATCAGTGTCACTTTTCGTTGTAATTTTGTAACTCAAGAACGGGCTCACCTATCCAAACCATATGTTTAGGCTTTGTTCGGACTATTTGGAAACAGTTATCAGTGTTATATACATGTACATACATACATACATACATTTTTTTAGATAAGTTACACAAATTGAATCTAACCCCAAAGTAGGCAAATTATATGCTTGTATTATGGGTGTTAGTCAACGATACTAATATATAGAAATACTTAAATAGATACCAGAATACATTTAATAAACACTCAGACCCAGAAATGCAGACGTATAAATGTTCATCCCACAAATGCCTGCCCCCGTCGGGAATCGAACCCGAGCCTCGCGTTTGGTCGATGTAGTTAAGCGTGTACGTTAGCCACTCGACCAACTAGGCGGTCATTGAATCTTTTTTTCTTTTTTTTTTCTTTTGTTGTGTTGCCATACATTTGTAGCGAAGCACGTACAGGGCCGCTAGTTGTTTATATCTATAGAATGAAATGTGTCCAAATGGGTCAAATCGACCTAATGCAATCAACTACCTTAACTTGTAAAACTGAGTTTGGTTAACCCGTAACAAGGTTAATCCTGGTCGGCGATACCCCAACTTCAACTCGACAAATATTTGTCAAGTAACTTTTAGAATCTGATTTCATTATTGGGGTGATCCTTTGTTTTCGACTTATTTTGAAACTTGTTAATGTTTGCGGATTTACTCGCCTGTTTTAGTTGTCTATCTTCCGCAAGAATGTTAGAACATTGATGTCAATGTGACATCAATGTTCTAACATTTTCCCCTGTGTTGGTCCGACTTTCTTTGTAGAATAGACCATCTGCCTTCATGCCAGGCAGCTAGTGAAATAAGATTATAAGATTACCGTTACTAACACCGTGGCATCTGAGTAGGTGGTTTAATTTTGCAACGACTAGTCTGATTGGTACCACCGCCTTATCTGTTCCTGCCGCCATAACGTCAGTGCTTGTCGTTGATGTGGTCGGGTTTAGGGAATAAGGTAACCGGTAAACTTACTTATGCTCGAGACCTAAACTCCCAGCCTCAGGTTGGCAATGCAACAATCCCACCTTTTTAATGTATCTAAACCTGGCGTCGTAAATTTCTTACCATCATGAAATCCGTCTGCTTGTTTGCCTTTCGGTATCATAAAATAAAAAATAAAAAGTAGCCTATGTTTAATCTGATTCTGAATTGTAATTGTTTTCAAATTTGTTTATGTTCAAAAATATTTAACCTGTTTTACATGAAAACGGAATACTACTAACTGTTGCCTTCGTATTCGGATACGAACGAACGAAAAGAAAGGATATTAATTTTTTTGTTCGGTTGGTTTTTTTTTTTGCTTTTCCTTGTATATACATAAGAAAATGTAGTGTAGATTTTTCACAGTAATATAATTAGTTTGTAATTTTAATTATCTGTTTTATTATCTGTGTTATATCTATTACTACCACAACTATTCTTTTATAACTTCAATATAAATAAATCTTCTTTAAATTTCGTTTTCAGGGCTAAACCGCTGGATCGATTCTGATGAAATTTGATGTATATAGTAACATTAGGCCCAATACTCTCTGCCTACCACGTAAGGTACTTGGTTATATAAATATATGGTTAAAAAGACCAGAGCACAAACATCTGCTACTACTACCCCCAAAGAATTATAATGGGGGTTGAAAAATTATTCTACATTCACGAAGTCGCTGGTAAACTGCTAATTCATCTATACACCATTTTTTGGGATGCCTGGCAAAAGTTATACACCACCACCTATAATTATAAGTTACACACCACCTATAATATACACCAGTAAAAAAAACAATGAATTTAAAAATGATCTCTCTCATCATACATTCATTAATTTAAATATTCCCCACCTAATTAGATAAGGCGGACGCCACAAAACGAAAAGTCATAATGTATTTTAATATAGACAAATTAAAAACCTTACCCATCAAATGTAGATGAATTAATTTGGGAAATTACAAAGAGTTTTTTTGTACTTGGGGAAGTTATATTTGCACTGGCAACATTATTTCTAATTACGAGCGAGAACGCTTTTACATTAGACGATTTTTCGCTCGTCTGTTTTAATTTGATTTGTCGTATTTTTGTTGAATATTGTAATTCTATTTCGTTGACTGAAGAATTTAGTGGGCTGTCACCAATTACCTGAATATTTGGGAGTATATACCAGTATGTTTGATAGAAGTCTCGAAAGGTGGGACTGGTACGTACGTTCGAAAACGTGGTCTTGGGAAATATCACCTAATTTTTTAATTAGCCACAAGGTACTTAGGCCTTACAACGGGATAAGTAGCAAAACTCGCAAACCGAGCATTTATCGAATCTCGGACACCATTGTTTTATTAGAAAATTTTAGAAACACATTTTGAGTTGCACGACCCTGACTTGAAACTGGGACCTCATGTCGTCAATGCCAACACCGGACCGTTAGACCACAGAGGCGACTTTCTTATGTTGTTAAAATTAGCAGCCCATCCACGCTTTGCACGGCTGGACAAACTTATGTCTGTGTGTACCTTTCTCTAAAATCACTATAATTTGTCATTAAAATCGCATCAAAATCCGTTTCGTAGTTTTAAAGATCGAAAATGCATACATCTGAAAGCGATTTGTTTCATACTACGAGTATAGATATTAGTGATAAAAATATTCGAGTGTATCCTTACCTTCATAAAAATATTCTAAATGCAAAACTCTGTCTATCGGTCTGTTACGCTTACACAGCTAAACCACTGAACCCATTTTGATGGAATTTAATATGCATTTAGTTAAATCATAAGCTCCTTCTTTTCAAAAATCATTTTCCAAAGGACTATAATAATAAATAAATAAATAAATATCCCTGGACTAGTCACACAAATTGAATCTAACCCCAAAGTAAGCAAATTATATTATGCTTGTGTTATGGGTGTTAGTCAACGATACTAATACATAGAAATACTTAAATAGAT
>NJDD01003843.1:57248-100238 GCA_002245505.1 Calephelis nemesis | reverse complement strand
AAAATATGGTTTAAGAGCGATGTGGATAGTCTGGCGTGCACTTTATTTTAGGGATTATCCGACATGCATGCATTGGTCCATGTGAGTGTTCCTCTCCTTGTAATAAATTAGCATGCCCGTAATAACCAAAAAGGCAGTTAAAGATTAGAAAAAAACAACTGGATTCTCTATAAATACAAGTTGTGACAAACTTAATAGACTAGACAAGTGCTACTAAAACTATTCTGCTTTAAGTACATTTTATGTAAGATTTTTTTAAACTGTAAGTAACTGTGTGACATCTGACTAGGTGGTAGAGTTTCGCAGCGACTCGCCCGGATTGGTACCACCGCCTTACCTAATCCTGCCGCCATAACGTCATGACGTGTTCCGGTTCGGAGGGTAAGGTAGCTGGTAAACTTACTTTTGCTCGAGACCTAACATCCCGGCCCTAGGTTGGCAACGCACCATTACCACCTTTGGTGTCTCTAGGCGGCGAGAATTTCTTACCATCAGGAAATCCGTCTGCTTGTTTGCCTTCCAATATCATAAAAATAAAAAAATAATAAAAAAAATTACAAATCTGACCAAAATGAGCAAATTTTCGGTACATTTTGCGGCTGAACTAAACTAAACTACATCTTAATATTAAATACCGCAGATAGAATACTTCTTCATCTTCAAATTTTCGTAACTTATTATACAAAAGTTAAATAATTTTGTTACATCTTTTAATTCTCATATTTCGCAAATAAATATTTTTTTCTTTTCATTAGTTCAAAAATATCCATTGAGTTGTTCTTGCTGTCGTGCAAACGAAATATATTTTTTTATAAAGCAATGAATAATTTCTTAGTATATTGGTACTACTGTGTGCCGTGTGTGTTTAAAATAAACTTATAATCTTTTTTATTTTTCTAATTTTCGATAACCCACTTAAATTTGAAAGCAAAACAAATTGTTGTAAGAAATGCCAAAATAAAAGAAGTAAAATGCTTGTATATAAATAAAATGTATTTTTTAAACTTGTAGCGTAAATTGTAAATACATAGTACCTATATGTAATTGTGTAGATGCATACGGCGACATTTCAAGTAATATATAATGTAGTGTAGTTTTCACTAAAACATGGTCTCGCTTTGTTTAGATTTTTTGTGGAATGAGGGATACCCTTCTATTGGTTATTCAAAACTTGACTGGGCGTCGTATATACTTATTCCAATACATACTTACATACTTACCAACTAATCACTGCCAACAAAAGCTATTTTTATGAGTATTTCACGTAACAAACTTTTTAAAATAAAATAAATAGTAATAAGCTCAAGTATCAAGATGTGTTAGTTCACATATAATTTCGCCGCTTCGCGCTAGTCGCTGTGTGGGTAAGACCATGTACGTGTAGTAGTAAGACACAATACCTAAAATCGAAGCGCGTCAATTCGTAAATGCGTCCTTAATGCGTCATTATAGTAATAAAATAAAAAAAATACATGCGAAACTAAAATGAGTACATCTAATGGATGGATTTTTTTGCAAGCGTCATTAGCATGTAACCCTTTCTCAGTGTTGCCAGAATATTTTTTTCTCGAATCCACTCGCCAGAGCGCTCGTGTAGCCCCGAGATAGCCGCATCATGGCTCAATAAATAAAAAAAACATAAAATGATGTACCTATATATTATATATTTTGCGAGACAGTCAACGTTTTAAAATCCATGCTATAACATATACATAATAAAAACTATTAAAACTGATTGTTGGTGTTGAAGTTTTTTTTTTCTGCATAAAAATGATTTTTAATAAAATATTTCTGAAAAAAAAATATAGCCAAATCGGCTACCTGTAGCCTGCGGATAAAATAATATAGCCGTTCGGTAAGGGAGATAGTCCTATTGGCGCTAAATACCCATCTGGCAACACTGCCCTTTCTATTATAGATGTTTACGTCAATATAGTAATGAATAAAAAAATAAATTTACATTCGAAACTAAAATAAGTACACCTAATGGATGGATTTTTTAACCCTTTGCATTATCCATTACAGATGTTCATGTACAACAGTAAACGCGTACCATCAGGTGCCCTGATTTATACCAAAATCACGGTACTCACAGTTAAAAATACATTTAACTTAAAAAAAGTGTTTGACATTCTTCGAAATAGAATTTCATTAATGTCAACCATCCAAACGAACTTTTCCTATTTCCTCGACGTCTTCTTAAATTATCCATTTAGCTTCATGGAAAGGAAAATTCTTCAGTTCAGCAAAAAATTAGCATGCGTAGATTGAATTGTCAAAAAGTTCTCCGTCGCTTGTCTTATGCTAATTCGTGAGTCGCGTATTTTTAATGGCAGGGATACATTTTGTTTTAGATTCGCCCTAATTTTTGACAAAAATAAAATTCCGAGATATAATCATTGATATTTGTTTAAGAAATACTAAAACAACTCTATTTACTATTTGCCCCGTGTTGGTCCGGGCTCTTTTGTAGAATAGACCATCTGCTTTCCTGCCAGGCAGCTCGTAAAAGGCGAGCATAGGCTCACCGTCACTAACACCGTGACATCTTACTAGGTGGTAGAGTTTCGCAGCGACTCGCCCGGAATGGTACCACCGCCTTACCTGTTCCTGCCGCCATAACGTCAATGCTTGCTGTTGTCGTGTTCCGGTTGGAGGGTAAGGTAGCCGGTAAACTGACTTTTGCTCGAGGCCTAACATCCCGATCTCAGGTTGGCAACGCACCATTACCACCTTTGGTGTCTCTAGGCGACGTGAATTTCTTACCATCAGGAAATCCGTCTGCTTGTTTGCCTTCCAATATTATATAAAACAAAAAAAAATTACTTAATTAGGTACCTACCTTATTATTTAAAGTACACGAGTAAGAACAAGAGTAGTTTCAAGTGTTTTATCTAGTTTATTTTTGGAGTATAAAGCTGGAAACATTATCAGCCGCGGCTTACGGACGTCCGAACTCCGAACAAGATCACGTCCACGTAAGTTCAATAGTTTACGTTCGTCAACCGCGACCGGTTGTTTGTTTCCAGCTTAAGGAATTAAAGTTGAATATCATGTCAATATTGTGTAAAATTAGTCCATTGTGTTTCTATCTTTACGATTTTATTTAGTTAAAATTCACAAGAGCTGTAATCATAAAAAAAATGTGTTTTAAGTTTTTCCTTGGAGCCGAAACATACATCCCCGTTGCGTCGCCGCGCCGCTAGTATCTACAACATCGTCACTCCCGATTGTAGCGAAGTCACTATTTATCTATCTAAAATAGGAAAAAATCTTTTTAATAACACATAAGAAATAAGTTTCTAACGATGGACCACGACAGTGGTCAGATGGTCGATGTCGTCGCAACGCCGCAACGCGGTCATGGGTTTTGGCCCTTAGTGCAGCTAAATCTCAATTATTGATAAGCTTATTTCAGAGTACTACGTTTTGCTAAATATCTTGATGATATAAAAATGAAAATTTATGACTATGTGTAACAATGTATGCCTAATTTAACGAAATTGACTAATAATATTAATATTATAAATGCGAAAGTTTGTATGTATGGATGTTTGTTACTCTTTCACGCAAAAACTACAAAGCTGATTACGATGAAATTTGGTATGTAGGTAGCTGAAGACCCAGAATAACATATAGGCTACTTTTTATCCCGGGGTTCCCGCGGGATTGGGACTTACGCATGTGAAACCGCGGGGCGCAGCTAGTAATATGCATAAAACACCCATATAGACAAAAATTAGCTTTATTAACTTAGGTTCCTTCGCCATCTTCTTTCGTTTCATAAAATTAATATTTTCGTCGCAAGCCTAATCTGACAACTTGTATCCCTGAACTAAGCTTATTTTCCGAGGAGTCAAAAAAACTCTCATCACTTGGTACGTCTTCCGACCGAGATTTATTGCCGGAATGGGTTACTGCCAAGTTAAATATTCACCGAGCAGATGTTTGTAACAGTGTTGCATACGTTATTATACATATTATTTTATCCCAGTGTTTGAAATTTGTATTTGTCCAAGACCATATGAATACACCAACTTCAAGGCAATACAACTGTTAAACATCAAATCAGCTGTTGCCATGGTTATCATTTAAGATCACAAAATCTGGCAAACTCCTTTGCCTCCTAAACATCTGATCCTGCAGCTGTCAGAGAGTACCAGTGATTTACAAGGTGAACTGCTCACTCATTTGTCACAAAAAAATGCTTTCACATATAAAGTGATTGATTGTAGTGCGTAGTTATTATATCAAAAACTAATAAAAGATTACCTAAAAGTAATTTTAAATTGCCTCCTAAAAAAAATTTTAGGAGGCAGACATTTGTGTGATGAACATTTAGATATCTGCATTTCCGGGTCTGGATGACTGTTAAATTATTTCTGCTATCTTTTTAAGTATCTCTATGTATAAGAATCGTTAACTAGTTACCATTATAGAAATTGTTTTAAGCTTTAACGATATGTATTCATATTTTTATCGGGACTTGATCGCGTTATGTTTAAACGTACGCAGCACAACACAAGCATATCATTTGCTTATTTTGGGGTTACGTTTAATTTGTGTGACTTGTCCAGGGATATTTATTTATTTTAAAATTTGTCTTGTTTTAAAGGTATCTTCTTCGCCTGGTAGGTTTTGACAGGTCTTACAAAAGCTTATTGCTAGCGGCATAACCAATAATGATACCTGTTAGTTGTTCTGCAGTAAGTCACCTGTGTATTTGTGTCGACCATACCTGTTCTTGTAGTCAACAGTTCGCTATTCTGGTATGAAAATAGGTAAGCTTAAGAGGATATTCAGCTTTTAAACCTTCTGAAAGCAATGTACAGCTAACACCCACGATATGTAGGTATGCGCCAGGTGATAAAATAACCGACTACAAAAAAAGAGGAGGTCCTTATTTAGACTCTATGTTTTTTTGTATGTTTGTTACGTGATTACTTGACCAATAGCCAACCGATTTTGATAATTTATATAAAAAGATAGGAAGTCCCATATTAGTTTTATCTTGATCCCACGACAATTAAAAATGTATGCATTATTAAGTTTAACTCAAAAATGCTAAAAAGATGTTGATAAAATTTTAGGGAGACCATTTGGGAAACATTTGCTATTTAAAAAAAAAGAATTATCAAATTGCGACGTGGTACCCAATGAAGAAGTTTAAAGTTGTTATTTGTAGTTTTACTGCACTTAATTTTTCTGTCAATATTTATTTTAAGAGACGATTGCCTGTTTAACATTTTTGATTATTTATACGTTATACTCACGATCTCTTTTTATTTCCCGTATAAATAATTGAAAATGTTAATAATGCGCGACGATATAAGTTTAAAATCTTAGATTGCCTGTTTGTTCACTGTTTGCCTGCTAAATGTTTGCTTCTTTATCTGCCTTATTAGTAAGTCTCATTGCACAAATGTATCCTTATACGAATTATTTTTGTGGGAGTTAAAAAACCCTCATTACTTCTTACGCTTCTCGACTGAGATATACTGTCGGGATATGTTATTGCCAACTCAAATATTCACAGAGCAGATATTTTGAACGGTGTACATACGTTTAGGTAATGGGTGTAATGAGGCAAGTGTTTTTATTTAAAGATATGTGAGGGTTTGGGAAAAATACCAACTACCTCTTCGCAAAGCTCTTAAATGGCATACAAAGACTTATATTTTCGTTAATTATTGCTTGAAGCTTAATTTATGTAGCTTAAAAAAAAAGTAAACTAATTATATTTTAGCATCTTAATATGTAAGCACCTTTCTAAACTTTTATATATGTAATGGGTATGCATATTTAAAATTGTCTTTTCTAAGAACAGGTGAACTAATTGCAAGTTTGAATGAAGAGTTAAGATAGAGCTACTGTTAAGATAGCTACTGGAAATTTGCAGCAAAACATTTGCTGCTAGTTCTATAATAGCACCAATGTATGAAATTAGCCTTCGAAGTTTTGCATTAGCTTATTCACCGAAAGAGGCTTTTACTTGCATTATGCAATGACAATCTATTGATATGGCCAAAGCATATTGTGGTATTGTTCTTAGATAAATCAGATAAAAATGTAAGACTAATGTATTGTTTTTCTTTTTTAAGGTAAGAGAGGTTTTTGTCTCATAAACGACGTTACTAATTCTGCCAAGTAAGTTTTCTTATCTTTTAACTGAGCGGTTGCCCGGAGCGCTGCCCTCGTGATTAATGTCCCGCAGAAACATTTTTAGTGGTAAAAACTGTCCTATGTGTTAATCTAAGTTACCCTCTATGTGTGTGCCAAATTTCATGAAAATCGGTCCTGCAGTTTTTGCGTAAAGGAGTGACGAACAAACATAAAAACTGTAACATTTATCATGTTATAATAGAAGGAAAAGACAACAAGTAAGTACAAGGCTCTTATGATGATCAGAGATGCGTCTTCTAGACACCGTAGAAGGTGCATTGCAGTTGCAAGTTGTTAGTCTTCCTGAAGTCGTCCTGGAATTTTCCTATTTAATCATAATCCTCATGATATGTTTTCATCCATTTTTACGTTTTATGTTTTTGTCAGTCAAATAAGCAGACGAATCTCCTGAATATAAGAAAAATACTCGCCTTTAGAAATCAACGATAGTCATACCTTACCTACCTGAATCTGAGATCTGGAGCCTCGTTTGGGAATAAGTTTACTGGCTACCCTACTCTAAATGTAACGCAGTACAAGCAATGTCATGATAACAATTTAAAAGTCATGCCCCCTTCCCCGCACTGATCGGGGTCCGCTTACTAGATTAGGCCATTTGCCTCTCTGCCAGACAGCTTGTAAGAGGCGAGAGCTGGGAGAAAACTTCCCACTAGACCAATGGAGGTAAAGTGTGCAGCAACTTACCTGGGTAGGGATCCACCTTACTTTCTACCGGCAAAAGGTCTCTGTCAAGTTTCGACCGAAGGGTAAAATAGCCATTAGACTTGCACAATATGCCTAACATACCGGGCATAAGACATCGACGCATCCGTAACAACTATGGTGTCTTTAGGCCACAGTTATGTCTTAACATCAGGAAAGCCTTGTGTTAATTAATTAGCCGTGTTGGTCCGGGCTCCTTTGTAGAACAGACCATCTGCCTTCCTTGCCAGGCAGCTCGTAAAAGGCGAGCAAAGGCTCACCGTCACTAACACCGTGAATTCTGACTAGGTGGAAGAGTTTCGCAGCGACTCGCCCGGATTGGTACCACCGTCTTACCTATTCCTGCCGCCATAACGTCTTGACATGCTCCGGTTCGGAGGGTAAGGTAGCCGGTAAACTTACTTTTGCTCGAGGCCTAACATCCCGGCCCCAGGTTGGCAACGCACCATTACCAGCTTTGGTGTCTCTAGGCGGCGTGAATTTCTTACCATCAGGAAATCCGTCTGCTTGTTTGCCTTCCAATATCATAAAAAAAAATTAGCTTCACTTACATTAAAAAAACCTTGAAGTTCAGTATAAATACGAATTCCCTAAGGGTGACAAATAATTATTTTTTTATTAGAAGGCTACAAATAAATAATATTGAAGTCATTGACTTCCAAAAGTCCACATTATTGAGTCATCCAAAGCAATCCTGTCGAGTATTGAGCACTCAAGTTGATACATCTGTTTCATTTGACACAATATACCCTCTCAACCCCTAGACATGTCGAGGGTCCTCCGCACCCCTCGATGCTAGACTTGTGAGGTATTCGTGAGGAACAAAAGGTGCGCCGGCATTCAGGGGTTTGAAAGGGTGAAGGGTTTAGGATTTTTTGGTATTATCGATTTGTTTTTGGGTGTACTAACTTTTCCAATTCCAATGCATTTGAATGTTATCTTTGGATGGCCGAATTTGCTCGTTGGCTTTTTGATCTGTTAGTTATTGCCAAAGGGATGAACCCTTCATATGACAAAACATCAATATTCATCGACATCAACAAATTTCTACAGATTCTCTAAAGAAATGAAAAATTTCTCCCCAGACAGGATTTGAACCTGCACTCTTTCATCCCAAGCCTACAAATGCTCTAACCATCTGAGCTACTGAATATTTAACTCCTGTGGCGAAATTTTAAATTTCGGTCAATGTTTGTAGAATCAAAACCAAGACAAAGAAAATTTCAGGACACATTCAGAATGATCGAGCAATTCCATGAAGTTTGATATCGGCGAGAGTGCAAATTTTTTTTGTCACCGATATTCTACTGTCGTTCTTGATATCGTTTTGAGAACCACCATAATATTAATAATGGTGTCGTATGTCTTTTTGCCGTCGTCGTATGCTCTCCTCCGGGAATCAGGCGTTGAAATTTCAAAAATTATAAATTGATAAGAAAAATACAGAGGTAAACCTAGTCTAAAGTATTATTTAAAAATAAGAAAGGTGTGTGTGTGTGTGTGTGTGTTGTGTCAAATCGTTTTTGAATAGCTACGACGTCTTTAGTTTATAATTTTAATTACGTGTTCGTTACGAAATTATTCAATACCAATAACATAAACTTTAAAGTGTATGTTTATATTTATGATCATTGTAATGAATTTTTAACAAAAAGAAACAGATTAGACATTGGATTTAATTTTATCCTGATACCTTAACGGATTTTAATGGGAGAGCTACATCCTTTTTATGCAAACGATTAACGAAGCCACAAATAACAGGGAAATATACCATAAATCAAAAAATATATAAATTCTACGTAATACCATAAACAAACAATGATAAAAATCATTAACAATAACGGCATTGTTTTTAATTTATATCTATAATAATTAATTATACCATAATTTGTAAAAGTGTTTAAAATTAGCAGTTAAACACTACTTAAAATAAAGTTATCATATACTAATGTGGGTAGTCCATTTCAAATAACAGAGACATATTGGCTCACTTGTTTGGTCTACAAATTTATTATTGAAATGTATACAATTACAATCAATTTTAAGGCTAATGTGTCTTGAGATTAGGGTTAAAATGGAATAATGTTTGCAAATAACAGATAGGTCTTAGTTGAAAGGAGAGGTCTATTTCGGATGACATTGTGCTCGCCCATCGAGATGTACTCTGGCGTGGATTAATGAGATGTTAGAATGGTCTTGTTGGGCTATTTGTGTGGGATTGTTTTGTTGAAGGGCCGGCCTCTGAATTAAATGGACTTGTTACTAAAACTGTATGTTATACAGCTTTCAAATAGGAACTATTTTATGCCACTCATATTCCAATATTGGACATGTCTTTACATTGGTCATGTGACAGAAGAGGTTTTCAGTTATTTTAATTGTTGTTATTTTAAGTGTCTTAGTAAATTTTATGGCTTATATATGATGTGAAGATGTACCCAAATCACGTATTTCGGGGCTCCTTTGAAAAATAGACCATCTGCCCTCCTATGCCAGGCAGCTCGTAAAAAGCGAGCTTATGCTTATCATCACCAATACCGTTTCGGAGGATAAGGTAGCCGGTTCACTTAAATTGCTCGAGGCCTAACACCCCGACTTTAGGTTGGCAACGTACCATTACCGACATTGATGTCTCTGGGCGTCGTGAATTTCTTGCTACCAGGAAATCCGTCTGCTTGTTTGCCTTCCAATATAGTTTTTTTTAAACTTTTTTAATATTACTGTCAAAATCATTTCAGTATTTTATAATATCGTTGATTACTTTAATGTGATTTGAAAGTGTTTTTAGAATATGTCAATAGGTTTGATGCTCTCGGCACTTTATTGATACGAGTATTTGTAGTGGACTTTCTTATTACCATGTTATCAAAATCTTTAGTACAGGCGTGACCCTAGTAATAGATTTTTGTTAAACGTACTCGCCAGTGCTCAGTTTTTATTTTGGTGAAGCATATATACTACATGATCAATCGTAAGAGCTTTGGTATCGCACCTAAGTGTATTATTTCAATAGTTTTGAATTTCAAACTGCTATAAAGAAATTGACATATTTTCCCATAGTTATGTTTGATGTATTGTTTTCAAATCTAAGTTCATTTTGTCCATAATCTTCTTTATATTGTATCTTTTAAACATAAAAAATACACCAATTAAGGTTTGTAAACTTCTTCAATTCTAGGATATGTCAGCAGACTCAGTCATATGTACGAAAAAAATCAGTCCAGATTAGATTACTTTTAGTATTCCTTGTAATTAGTTATGGTATGGCAAGGCACGCTTGAAATTATCCTAAAAACATTTTTATTTTTATACCACATGCATATTATTTATACTAAAACACTATATAATATATTTATAGAATATAAATAGTCTTTAGCATACGTCAATAGACAGAAACTTTCAGCAGTTGACTAGTTTTCAGTGTGCTTTGTCATTTAGAGATCGTTAGTTGCAGGCGTGGCGGTGGATCGTATATCTTTTGTATTGCCTGTGAAGTGCTCAAGTTATTTTGCCTTTGATGAAGCGTATCGTTACATCGATTGATCTTCTATTGTGAGAGCTGTGCCGTCACATTTAAGTAGTCCATTTTAGTTATTCCACTTGTCCAGAGCAGCTTAGCGTTCATGGAATATTTCAACTGTGACATCTATAACACTAAATACTGATATTTACTTCTTCTTCTTTTATAAATATGGCTTTCGATCGTTTTTCATGACTTACTTTGCCAATGTAAAGTTAGTTATTATTAATTCTTATACAGTCATTATTCACTATGTACAAAGGTCAAAGTCTTGAGTAAAACGGTAGCTTCGTTACCCAAGCTCATCAAATTAGATTTGACGGCAGCGAGGAAATAGACGATACACTAATTTCTTCATAATTATTTCATTTGTGCACTTTCACTGAACAAAATTAACCTAATTCTCACCTAAATTAACCAACTTTACACAATATAAACACAAAATTTAATAATAATAATAATAAAAAATATGACCATCTTCATTCACGATGGCGCCAAAACGCCTACTAGGATTTGGACTAACTTATAAACGTGTAAAACACTTGTTTTTATTTCTCGACCTTTCGATCATTTGTAGAGACTTTAGTCGTGAAAAGGACTAAAGCTTTAGTTAAAACAAGTTGGTTAAACGTGCTTTTATTGATCTCAAAGTCATCTAGAGCGGACCATTACACGATAGCTTTAGCTGACAGTTTCACCACAGTCAATGCATTGACTGACAGATAACCTATCGTGTAAGGCGGTGACTGACATTTACATGCATATTTTTGTTGAACATCATAACCTATTTCTTTGTATTTTTTGCATAAATAAAACACTTTATTTCACATAAAATATAAGAATTGTACACTATTACAAATTATCTATAGGCTAAAATTAAACTAAACTTTTTATAATTATTCAAATAAGCCACCCCGAAACGTTACTGATGCATAAGAGCCCACGACACTAGAGTCTACCATGTTGGATGGCCAGCGCGAGTCTATGCACCAATAGTGTCATACCCGATATACAAGTCTAATACATGTATGAAGTATATAGATTTCCCCGTGGTTGTCTGGTTCTGCTGAGCAGTCCGCTGGATCCATCAGCCTATCTGGCAGGCAGTATAAGAGGTGAGCACTGCTTGTAATATAAATCATCACTTGCAAGACAACTTGTGCTTGAGTACTGTGCAGCAGCTTGCCTGGGTAGGGATCCACCGCCTTACCTATTCCTGCCGCCGTAATGAATGTCATGTTCCGCCCCGGAGCGATGGGTAACCATTGGTTGGGTGGTCTTTCGATTCTTGCACGATCCTACATCCCGGCCACAGGATAGCGACGCACTTGTAACATCTATGGTGTCTATAGGTCACGGTCATCTCTTACCATCAGTCCATCAGGAGAGCCGTGAGCTTGTTGCCTGACCTCTCACTTAAAAAATAAGAATCTGGACACATTCCCATCTCAACTGCAACAGGGATAGATTTCTTCGTATTGGTATCGTTGTCTTACACAAACATCGCAAGTAAATTATTTGTTTCGAGGTTCAGTCAGTTCATAAAATTTGTACAGAGATATTTATTTTGCTTTATAAATATAGACAAGAAAACCTGCAATCCATTCTCAATGGACTTCAATGACCGCCAAGACAAATAACTTGAAGTTATCTTCTAAAATATCGTATTTCTCATAAAGTGCTGTTCGAAATTATCTTAGAATGTAGCAGTCTTAAAATAAAGACATTCATGTCACCACTTCTGCAATGCAAATACTTAAAGCGCAGCACGTTTTGGTATGTTCCTTTTGGGTCCGTGTATTGTATAATGAGTTATAGAAATATTTAAATTAACAATTTATTATGACAATTGCAATTTGCAATTGCCTTACCTACTCTTGCCGTAATGTTCCAGTCATGTAGGATAGACAAACTGGTATACTTGCACATTAGGCATCATCGCAGTGCAGAATCGCACCTATGACATTTATAGTGTCTATATGCCACGGCTATCTCCTATCAAGAGAAATGTGTGCTTGTTCATTGTGTTGTTGCATTTGTTTACGGGTATTTTTGATTCGTTATATAAAAGTAAATATTTGCATGATATTGTGATTGATCGAGTTTAGTTAAATGAAATTTGCTCCATGTTACTGAAAAACTAGTAAATTAAGTTTGGCTGATACTCTTAATTTACATTATCTATAATGCCAATTATTTATTTACTTAATATGATGAAGATTTAATTTAAAACAGTGTTTTTATTACTGTACTCAAATCAAATAAATTTTGTGACTCTAATAAGTCTAATAGAACTACTAATGATCAATCCTATTTACCAATATATTGGTATAATATCTCTATTTTATAGTTTAAGTTAAACTGATGAAACAATATCTATCTATATATACGATGAGGTGGTAGTGTACGGTAGATATGACTAAAAATTAATCTACCTTTAAATTTAATTATAATAAATTATGAAACTTATGTTTATAAATAAACAAAATGTTTATTAAAATGTAAATAAGTGCTGCGATTTGAATGTACATTTTTATATAAATATATGTAACTTCTTAAAATTTAATTAAATATTTGCACACCACAATGTGGTAGGATATGTTGTATTCTTAAATATCTTTACAACAACTTTTTAACACACATATTCCGCAAATAAATAATTTTCATTTCATTTCAAATGAAACAATATCTATCTATATATATTAAAGAAAGACGTGTTAATTACACTGTTTATAACTCAAGAACGGCTGGACTGTTCTGGCTGAAAATTATTGTGAATGTAGCTGAGAATGGAACCAGGAGACGGATATGGTACACTTTTTATTTCGTCCGACCGCGAGGAAGCTAGGAAAAACAACATTTTATATATTCCCATACAAACTGAAGTCATGAAACGAAGTTCGCCGGAGCAGCTAGTACTTACATAAAAATAAGAAAGAATATCTTATCCTACATATCATAGCAGCTAACAGAATACTTGGTATCCAATGTGTATTTAGTATCTAAGCATCAATAACTGGCCGCAGAGATTTGTATTTTTACCGGTCCCTAATAATTTTCAGTATTGCAGACCACGCTTTTATGCCATAAATTCAAGAAAACACGAGCATGGCTCTCATTTATAAAGTTTATTCTCCGTGTTGCTTTCAGAAATAACCTCGCTATTACTCTTAACATCAACGAACTTTAGTATAACTAAAATGCTATATTCCAAGTCCCAAGAGGAGCAAAACATCGCTCCTCGGGCCGCTCGCTGACCGTCCGAGCGTGTGATACACTCTGGAAACTACTTTGGAGAAATCTCGATTTAGGACTTTACCGGCGAATTTCGCTTGGCAATGAGCTGTTTCATATATTATACCAAATACGAAGGCTTATGATTAACAACTTATGTTTTTATTCTGGACAAAAATTAACTAAATTTGAAGTAAAGTAAAGGTTTCCAGACAAAATGTGACGGGTACATGTTTTTGTGTTTCAGTTTTGCCACCCAACCTCATCATTTTTTTATGATATTGGAAGGCAAATACGCAGACGGATTTCCTGATGGAAAGAAATTCACGCCGTCTAGATACACCAAAGGTAATAATGGTGCGTTGCCAACCCGAGGCCGGGATGTTAGGCCTCGAGCAAAAGTAATTTTACCGGCTACCTTACCCTCCAAACGTCATGACGTTATGGCTACAGTAATAGGTAAGGCGGTGGTAACAATCCGGGTGTGTCGCTGCGAAACCCTACCACCCAGTCAGATGTCACGGTGTTAGTGACGGTACGCCTATGCTCGCCTTTTATGATCTGCCTGGCAAGAAGGCAGATGGTCTATTCTGCAAAGAAGCCTGGTTCAACACGGGGATAAAGCACCGTATTTGACATCTGTTCCTTTTCTTGCAACACCATAAAAACTTTGACGCTTTTCCCGTAACTCTTAATAATAATAATGCCTTATTGAAGCTTAAGAAATATTGATTTCTTAACCAAAAGTTAACTACTTACATACAATATTCACGTGCCCTTAAGTATAAGGGCACAGTAGTATAGCCTACAAATTACTAAGAAATTTTATATTTAACTTAAACAAACACAGCATTCCAGGCATTTAGCACATCTTTTACCGCTACGTGTTCCCGAAATTGCATACAAGAAAGTTTAAACTGCGCCAAGAATATACGGCGTTTTCCATCTAGTGTTAAATTAAACGCAGTCGTATATAAATGCGACGATTCCTTGCATTGTCCCGAGCTTGGAAGTAATATCAAGGTTTTTATTCGAAATCGAATCGTTTGACTTCGAATCTTTCGAATTCGATAGTATTTCATTGTAAAACCTAACCGTCAGTGCATTGTTTTAAGAAATTCACGCCGCCTAGAGACACAAAAGGTGGTAATGGTTCGTTGCCATCCTGACGCTGGGATGTTAGGCCTAGAGCAAAAGTAAGTTTACCGGCTACCTTACCCCCCGAACCGGAACACGTCAACGGCAAGCATTGCCGTTGTGGCGGCAGGAATAGGTCCCCAACCCAGACGAGTCGCTGCGATACTTTACCACCTAGTAGGATGCCACTGTGTTAATGACGGTAAGCCTATGCTCGCCTTTTATGAGCTGCCTGGCAGAAGGTCTATTCTGCAAAGGAGCCCAGACCGAAACACACAGAAAAACCCTCATTCGTTTGTGAGTTATAGGATTCATAACTAAGTGTATGATAATATTGATTACGTTTTATTTTGTTTAAAAGGAGAACTGAAGTTGGTTTTTGTAGTTTTCATTATTCCTTATTAAAAATGTCTCCTCTATGTCTCTATCTCTATATAATATAAAAATAAATATTTTGTTTCTTTTCTTTACGACTTTGTAAAGTTTGTTCCAACATGACTGAAAGCCCTGCTCGACTTGACTATACCGTTTATGGCCGCCGGTGAATCAAAGCCATATCGTGGTTTTGCAGACGTTGTGATGTTTTTTATATTTTATACTTTGCTCTTCGTCCAAAACCATCCGTTGATGAGACCTTACGAGCGTTATGTAAAATCGTGGTTATGCCTCTTGTGCCGTTCACCTACGTTAGATATTTAATTGATTATTGGTTTTTGACTATTGTAAGTAGGCCATTACATGATGTGTTTTGCTCTCGGATTTACAGGTCGGTTATCAAAAGCTGGCACGTACAACACATTTACACGTTGTGCTTGTGTAGCGTCTGTGAAATAGCCCGCGGCGTGACGTCGCAACAAGTCGCACCATGAAAAGCCTGCCCGTCTCTTTCTTGCGCGGTCAAGCTTATGAGTGTGAAAGAGACAGTTATTGTTTTGCTTTTGCTACGGTTTTTATATACAGCGTGGCCTCACTAAGATCAGTTTCTGAACACGGGCCTTGTCGAGTCGCACTTTAAATCAAAATATTTTATTTTGAACATCCCATGTAGTGTTATTGCGTAAGTGTGAGTACTGTGAACGTGCCAGCTTTAGTTAACCGACCTGTACCACAGTAATTTATTTATATTTGGATGACCGGTAACAAAATGTATATAACTAACTGTCAGTCACAAACAGGTTTGATTATCCGTCACTCAATTTAATGACTGTGGTAAAAGTGACAGCTGAAACTATCGTATAATAGTCACTCATTTACAATTAGCCCAGTTGTTTTCTCGCGTCACTATACCTAAAGGTGGTGATAGACTTGAGCATTCACTTGTAACCGAACATCAAGCATTCGCCGTTTTAATATTTGTCGAACTGAACAACGAGCCGAGCCAAGCATAGAGCCAAACATTGCTATGAACATTTTCATGAGCATTCTAGTGAACGCTCTAGTCGATGCTCGTTAAAAAATGTTCTTCACGATGATGTCAGACTTGACGGTCTCGTGTGCTGCATTTAAAAAAAAAGAAACAGAGCAATAGGGGAGGATGTCTCAGAGCGGTGGGGCACGGAATGATGATTGAAGCTTGGCTCGGCAAAAAGCTCTAAGCAATGCTCGTTAGAATGCTCGCCAGAACGCTCGATAGAATGCTCGCTAAAATGTCCTCTTTATTTTTCTGTGATGTAACACACAATTACAAGTAAATGCTCAAGTCTATCAGCACCTTAACATATAAATAGTCAAAGGAGCAATCTCACCAACTGACTGACAAAAATTCCAAATACTGACTTGACTCTAATAGGAATCACGCTTTATCAATCTCGGGCAATGTTGTTTTTGTTAGGAAATTAAAAAAACACATTTTAAGTTTCCTGACCCGGTATTCGAACCCGGGACATTAAGTAGTCAATGCCAATACAAAATCACAAGACGATAGAGGTAATGACAATGTACATACACATACTTTTTAGGATTTCATAGTATGTAAAAAAATTTGGGCCTAACTATAATAATAGGTATATTAGTTCCATTTTTTTATATATCTGTTTGTCAATTTAAAAATGTTTGTTACAGGTAATTGATGAACCTATTCCTTGGAAATGGTAAAGCCATATTCCCTGACGAAGTAATGTTGTTGAGGTTCAGCCAAGCGTGAACCGAGAAACAGCGGCGTCAGTATTGAACCTCAGTAATGGGGTCGCATATTCAGATCCGTTTTGAAACATTCCAATAGGTTTTATGAAATGATCGCTTTGTAAATTTGGGTATTGGAGTGTCGTTTGCGTAAATATAATTTACTAGCTGCGCCCTGCGGTTTCACCCGCGTAAGTCCCAATCCCGCGGGAACTCCGAGATAAAAAGTAGCCTATATGTTATTCTGGGTCTTCAGCTACCTACATACCAAATTTCATCGTAATCGGCTTTGTAGTTTTTGCGTGAAAGAGTAACAAACATCCATACATACAAACTTTCGCATTTATAATATTAATAGGATAGGACTAGTGGTCGCCCATGTGTCGAAATTCGAATATAATAAATTTTAACATGTTGTTGATAAGAACGCCTTCTTTATTTCTCAAGACGAACTACGAACTACGCGTACTGAACTATATGAATAGTTAGTACGCCATCTGTAGTATTTTATCGTTATCATCAATATATTTGTTTGTGTGTGTCAAATGCACAGTAGTGTGGGTAATGTATTATTTATTGCTTTAATGTACTTTATAAGCAATATTATTGGAAAATATTAGCGTTCTGCACTTCTCCTACACATAAACTAAGTGTGCTAAATTTTATGCTCCTGCGTCCGCGCAATTTTCGTAAAAAAGGGGCCCAAAGTTTTGGCAACACGTATTAATAATAGGATATTTAATATTATACTAGCAGCGCCCTCATATTGATATGAGATAAAGTAATTCAAGTGGTAGATGGATCTACTAAAAAAAGCATCGAAATTCGTTACATAGTTTTTCTTATTATGTGATAAGGTAAAGACAAGTACACGTCTCGCCTGATGGTATGACATAACCGTGGCCGATAGACACCATAGATGTTGTTGGTGCGTCGATATCTTGTGGCCGAGTTGTTTGGCCAATTGTGCAAGTCTACCCTTCGGAATGGAACATGACAGTGTCATTATGGTGGTAAGAATAAAAAAGGCGGTGTATTCCTACCCGATCGAGTCGGAAAATGGTACAATACCACCAATGGTCTTGTTGGTACAGACTCACTGATGCTTTGCTCGCCTCTTACAAGATGCGTTCACACACAAGGACAGACAGCCGAAAGCGAGGTTGTTTTGTACTATGATGTGAGTAGCTATTTACCCGCTGCTATGTCAGCGTGAAATACATTTTCATCGCCCATTTATAGTCCTTCAGGAGTTGTATTTTGAAACGAAGTAGCCTACGTTTGAATTCTAGTTTTTAACTTTATGCATATAAAATTTCACCAAAGTCGGTTTAGCCGAAAATATAAATATAATAAATAACGGACAGACAGATTCTCGCATTTATAATATTAGTATTGACCGCCTCGTTGGTTGAGTGGCTAGCGTACACGCCTAACTACGCCGACTAACCGCAAGGCTCGGGTTCGATTCCCGACGGGGGCAGGCATTTGTGTGATGAACATTTAGATGTCTGCATTTCCGGGTCTGGGAGTTTATTAAATTTATTCTATTTATTTCAGTATTATTTAAGTATATCTATGTATGTATAAGAATCGTTAAATAACACCCATAACACAAGCATATAATTTGCTTACTTTGGGGTTAGATTCAATTTGTGTAACTTGTCCAGATCTATTTATTTACTTATTTATTAATTTTAATATACTAATATTATAAATAATAAATAAGTAAGTGTGTCACTAGCCAAAGATGCCAAGTCCCACAATGACATAGTTGGCAAATTTATCTTTAACCGGACACTTAGTCATCGCGGGAAATGAGCCCAGGACCTCATGAAGTCAAGTCCAATAACAGACCACTGGACCACAGAGGCGATCTAATGGTTAAATCTAATAAATGTTCAAATTGGTGCGTAGCTGGTTTGTTTACCTATTACGCTTTTACTACCAAACTGCTGAACCAATTTCGTTGAGTTTTGATATGCATATTAAAGACCCGAGTTCAAATATAGGCTACTTTTTTTAAAATCAACCCCCAAAGGTATAACGGGGGATGAAGATTTGTATGACAATCTATTTTACAGACGCAGTCGCATGTAAATAGCTAGTAACATTACATTACTATTTTATACAAAAAAAAGTATCTTCACGCCCATATCCCCGAAGAGGTAGGCAGAGGCACAACCAGGGCACCCACGACTAGCCGAAGACACTGAGTCCCACAATGTGATAGGTGACAAGCCTATCGCCAACCGGGCACTTTTCCAATCCCGAGCAACATTTTTTTTATTAGAAAACTTTAAAAACCTAATTTTCTGTTTTTGCCCGACCCGGGACTCGAACCCGAGAACTCATGCAGTCAAGTCCAACACCCGGACCGCTAGACCACAGAGGCGATTATCACTTTATATAACCTTTAAACTCTTTGTTAAACTAAAGTTCAGTGATATCAGTGACGTAACAATGGCCGATAGTTTTAGTTAATGGAGCTATCATCAGAGATATGTATCTGGATCTATACACGTGTCTTTTGGTCAGGCGCAATTAAGATTTCTATCTATATCTAAGAAGTAACTATATCTTAGATTTAAGCGGTTATTTCTAAATAGTTGACCTTTAATCTAGTCTGTGGAAAAATCGATGTGAGAGTTACCTATTACGAACTAATTTAGTGTTTTATCTAATTTTTTGAAGTGAAACTTCTATATCGGGGTTGGAAAAAAATTTAGTGTAACATTTTTTCGTTACGCGTCACATTTTTCAGTTACGCGCCATCTTTGTTCTTATCCCTACCAAGCGTGATTCGAAGTTTACTTTCTCCAGCGGAGTAGGGATTGGCAATAAACTTTATTTAACCAATTTCTGTAAAGTTACATATAGTACATTATTTTTTGAAAAATAACGCCATAAAGAAGTTTCACTTCTTCACTTCTTACGAGTGTACGCTAGTACACGCACAATTTTTTTTAAATGTATTCACTCACTATTGCTGTTAGTCAAACTAGGTTTTAGAATCGTGCTATGATTCTTTGACTTAGTTCCGTTCGCTCCGTTTGAATCACCCCTTGCCCCAATAACTTCGGTGTCCAAAATACTTAGGTTTAATAACCTTTTCCGAAAAAAAGAGATACATCGGTACAAATCAGTAGGGTTACTCTTGAATCTCGATATCATACGAATTGGAAATTGGAACCGTATATATCATTTTAGGTACTTTTAAACACAGTGCCAGCGAATTGTTAACATTAAGTTACAAATAAATTCAACGAATCTTATAAAATAATTTTTTCACTATTGACTAAATGTTAATAATTCGCCAGTACTGTATTCAAGAGTACATACTCGATCCCAATTTCCAATATTGCAGAAATCGAGCATAAGTAACCCTACAGTAACCAGGCCCGCATAAAAAATGTAATGGATCGGGCAACAAAAAGAGAATTGGGTTTTCCCAATTTACAAAAAAAAATCGTTGCTTGGGATAGGATATGTGCCCGGTTGGCGATAGGCTTGCCACCTATCACATTGTGGGACATAGTTAAAAAAAGTATATTCATGCCCATATCCCCGAAGGGGTAGGCAGAGGCACAACCAGGGCACCCATGACTAGCCGAAGACACTAAGTCCCACAATGTTATAGGTGGCAAGCCTATCGCCAATCGGGCACATTTCCAATCTAGAGCAACGTTTTTTTTTTATTAGAAAATTGGAAAAATCCCAATTATCTTTTTGTTGCCCGACCCGGGATTCGAATCCGGGATCTCAAGCAGTCAAGTCCAACATCTGAACAGCTAGACAACAGAGGCGAGATGTGGGACTTAGTATCTTCGGCTAATCGTGGGTGCCCTGGTTGTGCCTCTGCCTACCCCTATGGGGATATGGGCGTGAAGATACTCTCTCTAATATCTTAACAACGAAGCTCTAGTAATACTTCTCTTTAAGTGTAGATAGTCCTTATTTTCTAAGATGTATAGAATTCGTTTCATACGTTCAGAATGATTCCAAGCAAAAACTTCGAAACGGAATTTCGAACACAGCATGTTCACAAATATCTTGTCTCTAGGCGACGTGATTTTCTTACCATCAGGAAATCCATCTGCTTGTTTGCCTTCCTATAATATAAAAAAAATCTGTGTAACTACCACATATATCAGTAATTTTCTTTGGCGAGTTTTTTGAAACAGAATTCCGTTACGGCTTTTGAATGTATGTGGCGGATTTAAAGTTGTGTATCCTCTTGGCCATCTTCTCACTGTTGGAAAATTCGTAAGCTCCTTTGCTTTCGACCTCACAAAAAGTCTGCTATTTTGTAGTCAGACCTATTTAAAAGTATGACAATCGCTCAAAGCCATTGGGACAATAAACTTGTTATGGACTCCATTTCCCCGCAGTCATTATATGCTGTGTATTAGCCGGCGAATGGATGGAGCGATTGCAGCTGGAATAGGGTGGCTGAGCTGACGGGAAATCTAGGACTAACAGGGTTAACGTAAACCGCCAGATTTAATAAAAAATGGCGATAAAAGATGTTAAACATTTTTTTACCTTTTCCTTCTCGGCTTATGAAGTTTTTTTTCATTAACTGGTAGCAATTAACTGCTGAGCAAATTACGCGAATTGAACTACTGCGAACTGTATGCTTATGTAACATACGGATTATACACAGATACCAATATGAATTTAATACATCGTGTACAATTTGATTTAATAAAGCTGTGGGTGCACTTACGATCGTCCTCGTCAAGAATCGAAACCAAGCCTCATGGATGTTCAAATTATTTAGTCACGCATCTTTACAATCTATGAGGCGGTCAACTTCGGGTTAAACATATCATCAATAACGGTCAATGCAAACATTGCTGGAATTGAATTTTATATTTTATGATTATTTTTTTTGTCAATTTTTATCATTTTGTAATTTAATACCTTGTATTAAAATACTCTTAAACGTAACACGTTTTTTTTTTATTTTTTTTTATGTTATAGGAAGGCAAATAAGCAGGCTGATTTCCCGATGGTAAGAAATACACGCCGCCTAGAGACACCAAAGGTGTTTATGGTGCGTTGCCAACCTGAGGTCAAGATGTTAGGCCTCGAGCAAAAGTAAGTTTACCGGCTATTTACCGGCTACCTTACCCTCCGGACCGGAACACGTAATGACATTATGGCGGCAGGAATAGGTAAGGCGGTGGTACCAATCCGGGTGAGTCGCTGCGAAACTCTACCACCTAGTCAGATGTCACGGTGTTAGTGATGGTAAGCCTATGCTCGCCTTTTACGAGCTGTCTGGCAAGAAAGGCAGATGGTCTATTTTGCAAAGGAGCCCGTGGAGGAGGAGGAGGAAACGTGAAAATCATATTACGTAATATTTAATTATCTCTTAGTAATAACCCATTTAGCATATTAAGGCAAATGTTTTCAACTTAAAATTACATAATCTGTCTGCTTTGTAGTATAAAACGTCGCCTTGGGTAGTCTATTAGGAATTTTATATTATAGATTACATGAATAAAAAACTACCAAAATCTGCTAACAATATTTGTAATTGGAATTTGCGAAATTTGTGCATGTACTGGTGGATAAAACTTGGTCTTTATGACTGAATTATTCATGGAATAAATAAAAATAATTAATGAATATAACACTGAATTAATACATACAAATGGAGTGTTTTAGACCTTCATTATAATAAATTTTACATTGGAGGCAAGATATAAAAAAGAATTGGATTGAAGTGAAGTGAAGTCGCTATAAATTAGTTGTGCCAATTATGCTTAACTGATTGGACTTTAATGTTTTTTTATGAAATTGGAAGGCCAACAAGTGGGTGGAATTCCTGATGGTAACAAAGACTTGTTGTATCCAGGCTCCAATCTTAATAAAGATAAGAATGGGATTACCAAGAGGCTAAGGCTTAAGTAAATTTACCCAATAATCGACACCGAAAAGTAACAAAAGTCAGCATTGAAGCATAAATTCGTCCACCTAGTCTTAGCCGCGGATTTAGTGGCCAACGAATTGACATCTATCACAAGTTTCTTGATAGAAAAACTTTCATGGTCGCGTCCAGAGGGTATGGTTTGACTTGCATATTTTGGCCTAACACCTCAACACAGCAATGCACTTTCAACTGTTATGGTAGTCCTTACTGCCAGATAACCATGTCCTTGTTCGATATTACATTCTAAAAATAAAGTAATAGCTATCGGCCGATATTCCTTCAAAGACGACAAAATTACAATTATCTTAATATATATAAATCTCCTGTCACGATGTTTGTCCGCGATGGATTCCTAAACTACATAACCGATTTTAAATTAAATTGGCACACCGTGAGCAGTCTGGTCCAACTTGAGATATAGGATAGCTTACATCTCAATTTTATGATAAAAAAAATTACCGTCCGAGCGAAGCCGGAACAGGCAGCTAGCTATTTTGTTTTTACCAACATACGTCACTGTGCATTAATCTATTAAATTATTCAATAAAAACAGTGTTTAAATATAGTCCACGATTTTAAAAATATTACAATTGAGGTTAAAATATTCTACTAGATTTTTTTTTGTCAGACAATGTAATAGAGTCCTGCAACCTTTAATGCTCTCTCACAGTAATATATGAAACGTCTGTGAAATATCTTGTTCAGACTATTCTGACAGCACTGAAAGTGTTTTGTTTCTTTTTATTACGTTCATTGAAATAAGATAACTTGAAATTAGTTTAGTGAGTGCTCAACAAAATTACCGCCATTGTCTCACAAAATTCAAAATCATGGTCAGCCTACCCCACCATCACGCTCGCCGCGGTCACGGCTCAGCTTCATTACGGGAATGTTATTTTCAATCATAACTATAAACTGTATTGTTCAGTTAACTGTACATTTGACTTGCGGCGTTCTGATCCCCTTGTACCTTTCGGAATTCACTTGATTAATCTGTGCTCTGTATTACTTTTGGTTCTGTTTTTGTGTTTTCTTATCGAGCGCGAGGGAGAGAGATGTATTTTAAACGAGATAGAGATACATACTAAGAACGGATAGGGAAAGGATAAGGGGTGAGACAGAGGTGTCGTTTAGCGTAATTAATCAGAAGTCTGGAAATTAATTAATATACGTGTTTTTGAAATTAGAGGTGTTGTAAGATTGACAAGTCAGTTTGACTCATTAAACTTGAAACACCCCTCTTTTTGAACGGATTTTTGTTGGAAAGCTGACGATATCGATATGACCTTTACATTGCATTTAGGTTTTGTTAGGGATTACTGAAAATTTTAATTTGGGATTATTTTTTATGTTGGTACATTCAATTTTAATTGAAAGTATTTTTTTGTATAGGTACCTAAGATATTGTACTAGTAATGTGAACACATGAAATTTTACGTTTGAATATCAGCTTTTTGAATATCATAAACTAGCTGCGCCCCGCGGTTTCACCCGCGTAAGTCCCAATCCCGCGGGAACTCCGGGATAAAAAGTAGCCTATATATTATTCTGGGTCTTCAGCTACCTACATACTAAATTTCATCGTAATCGGCTTTGTAGTTTTTGCGTGAAAGAGTAACAAACATCCATACATCCATACATACAAACTTTCGCATTTATAATATTAATAGGATATTACTTCTAATAATTTTTGTATGTGGACGTCGTCCACTTATGGTCAGATTGCATGATTTAATCCCACTAGTCAGTGCTTGCTATTTTCGTGTTCCCAACCAAAGTTCTGTGACCCAAGTGTGGTATTTAAAAGACATCCCTTAGTGACCTCCTACCCTGAACCTTTGTTAAGGATAAGACATTTCATTCTCAGACTGACTAAGCTTTATTAACATATTTGATATATAGGCGATACCTCTACGGTAATATCGGTCCGGTTGTTAGACATGACTTCTCGAGGTTCTGTGTTCGATTTCCGAGTCAGATGCCAAAAAGGAAATATTTTTTTCAATTTTCTAATAAAAAACATTTCCCGGGGTTGGTTATGTGCCCGGTTGGCGATAGGTAATTGTAAGTACACAAAAAATAATTAAATTGTAAGACTTAGTGTCTTCAGCTAGTAGTTATAGGTGCCCTGTTTGAACCTATCTATTTCTTCAAGGTTACGGACGAGAAAATATTTTTTATAGACGAAGTGTTATCCTAACCACGGCGAATATGTTTCTCTTACCATACCATAAAATACACCATGCAAGCGGTATATGTTGTCTTCCCGTGGCACAAAAACATCATGCAAGCAGTATGTACTAACGTATACACGTAAATAAGATTAGAAGTGACAAGTGATTACTGACTAAAGAATGGCGCGCGTGACGAGCATTTTACACCAACAAGAAAGAAGAAAGAAGAACAAGAAAGAGTTTCAAAGCCCTGATGATGCTGTAAACAGTGAAACCGGTTTACTAGAAAGTAGCAGAAAGTGTTAAATAAAGTAACCCCGATACACAGAGGAAATACCTACCACTTGTTAAGCTTTTATAAAATTTCCACTTTATGTATTAGGTAGTTTATGTTAGGAAATCTTTCTACTTCTACTTTTTTTAAAATATTGGAAACCAAACAAGCAGACGGATTTTCTGGTGTTAAGAAATTCACGCCGCCTAGAGACACTATTAAGATGCGTTGCCAACCTGAGAGCGGGATGTTAGGCATTAATTTTTTAATAATTAATTAGCACTGACGTTATGGCGGCAGGAATAGGTACCTAAGGCGGTGGTGCAGTTTTAAAGTGTGTGATTTGTTTACGAATTAAAAATTCACAGTAAAGATGATCGTTCTGTAAAGAGCACTAGGAGCTCATACATTGTTGACAAGAAATAAGAACAAGTCATATGTTTTATTTATTAATTTTATCAACTGCAGTTCGACAGAAGTACTAGGATTGCATACGTCATTCGAAATAACTTTAAAAATAGAAGTTGACTTCAACAATATTAAGTTCATTGATCTTTGTGGTCAAGTGCGAGCGACAAAAATAATTAATTAATTTATATAAAAAATCAAAACACTTGAAACTTTCAAAATTAAGTCGTGAGTGGGTGTAGTTTAGCCCCCTTAAAGCGTTTTGGGGACTTAAGTTACACGTTGTATAGTGGATAAGTACACGTGTTAACTCCAAACAACGTGTATATACAATGGAATTCCACCAAGTGCCGACGATAGCAAGTATAGATACTAACAAGAAATAAGTCTACTCTGGGTCGGGGGAGTATGTTAATGCGCGTATCTTAAATTTTCCAGTTCGGATCTAGTCGCCTCTGTGATCTAGCGGTCCAAGTGTTAGACTTGACTTAATGAGGTCCCGGGTTCGAATCCCGGGTCGGGCAACAAAAAGGAAATGTGGTTTACCTATTTTCTAACACAAAAAAATGTTGCCCGGGATTGGAAATGCGCCCGGTTCACGATAGGCTTGCCACCAATCACATTGTGGGGCTTAGTGTCTTCGGCTAGTCGTGGGTGGCCTAGTTGTGCCTCTTCCTATCCCTTCGGGATATGGGCGTGAAGATACTTCTAGTTTGGATTATCAAATTTCAGTTTATTTCCTTTTAACCACGCGAAAAATAAGAGATTATCAATTCATCTGTATGTTTGTTACGAAACTTCTTGGCCAATTATAACTGACTTATTTTGATGGAAAAGGTTTGAACGGAGGTGCAAGCATAGAGTAAATTTTCAAATACTGTAAGTTTTTTTATTGTTATTGCTAAATACTGTCTATCAGTTCATAATATTAAAAAAAAACTTATTACTTTCTTTGGGAAATAATAAATACTGTGTCCTTATTATGCTACAATCCAATAGGTTATGTTGTAAGATGTGGACAAATAACGTAACAGGCACTCTTGACTTTTCAGGAAAAAAAATCAAACATGGAAGCTGTAAAACGTTGTTTGGAATATTATTGCAATGTTGGTATCAAATGAATGGAAGCATCATAAGTGTTCTAAAAATATATCGGCAAAGAACATTTTAGGGTTGTCAGTTAAGCCACAAAATTGTCGCAAAATTAAGACAAGAAATCACAAACTTGACAAGTGAATTAGTGAAAAGTTAAACACTAAGTTAAATGCTAGCGAAAATCCTGAATTTAGTTCACAAATAAAAACTAAGACTGACTAGAATAAAACTATAGCACTAAATAGAAGTAAAACGAACAGACGGTAGACGGTGAAACTTCAAAGCTTCGTTGCATCCTGTCTTTATTTAAGGTAGAGGTCATGTTAAAAATTTTAAACTTCCTTAAAATTTTAAAATAAACCTTTTAACATAACTCGGTATTAATTTTTATTCTAAAGAAAGAAAACTTAAAAATTATTCTATGGTCTTAGGTGTTACACAGTAGAGTACAGTAGGAGTTTATTTAGATGTACTTATAAAGAGTTTCATTTATTACTTTCTTTTTTGGCAATAGGGTTAGTAATTGTCATTTGTCAAGTTGAAACTTGCATCAAGCTACTCCATTTTAACACAATTGGGTTTAAATTTTTTCAAATTAGTCGTCAAAGAAAGTCATGTCAGGGTCCTCATTAGTCAAACTTAATAAATGACATTTCGCGGGAACGAGGAAATACAAGATAAGCTAATTTCTTCATAATTATTTCATTTGTAAACGTTAACTGAACAAAATCCCACCAAAATTAACTAAATTTGCTCAATATAAATACCGAATAAACTGAAAAGAACTACTTCCATCTTTTCCCTCGATAACGCCAAAACATCATTATACATGATTAGCGTTGTAAATTAGCGCATTATATGACACATGTACCATTGAAATTAAACAGAAAAAAATAATCTGAACATCCAATCAATTGCACAGCCGAAACAAATTGTGCTAAAATTTTATTTATCACAAAGCCATAATTATTTTAAGTTTTCACTGTGGTTTCGTAAATTACATTTTTAGAAAATTCAATGGCTTATCTATGTTTATTTCGAATTTATTTGTTCCCTCTTCAGTCTAATCCGCTCCGCCTCACGCTCAGCCTATCACAGTGGATGCCTCACATCTAGTACGATTGTGAAGCACGTATACAAGTGAAGATCGTGATTTCTTCTGCTCTCGCTTAGAGCTCTCGCCTTATGTATTAACTGTGATTTGTTTAGACAAGTGGATACAATGGGCTCTGTGATAGCTTAGGTTCAAGAGGAGCTCCTAGCATACATTCCTAAATAAATACCTAAAACTGAAGACAGATAAACTTTCTTTTTCGTAAATCACGTTAAAAGCATTACTCTTGTCGGTGAAGCAATCACAATCCAATCTCTTCTCTGCTTTCCTGGATCTATCTTTCCTTCTGTTCCATTCTACCTTTCTATCAGTGATGTTTTTACTATAGGACATTTATTTTTACATTTCTTGTCACCGTAAATGGTCAATCATAATTCCTCTGCTCAACGGTATCTTGCATATAATTGATATTTTCCATCGTCGGCGCTTGGTAAAACTTCTAAATATTCATATTTTTCAATAAAGTTTAAGTTTTAGCTCTGATGATGCCCTATATACAAAATAATAAATTATAAGTGATACGTAAAACATCACAAGTGTTTCTTTATTTAAAATGTGGGTACCTTGCATAGGTTTACCAGTGACCATATTTCTTAAACCAGAAACGAGCCGTTGTAGAAAACTATCACCTATTCCGAAAATTGTACTAGTGGAAAATCGAACAAGCTCAAAAACGGTTATTCTATTGTAGCAGTTCTAGTTCTAGTTGTAAATACTTTGTTTCAATCTTCAGATTATTTTTAAATTTGTATTTAGATCCCCTATTAACGAGTGATGGGGTCCGTGCTTTTTCGAATAATCCTATACCGAAATCTAAACACTGCGGAATAGTTCAAATCTCATCAGCTCTTATGCCTCTTATTTAAAAATTTGGTGATGCCCAAGGCTACGTCCGCTAATAAAGTTATTTATTTTTATTAAGTAATAATATCACTTAAATCTTTCTCTACATTCACGATTTTAATTCATTTGGCTTCTTAAGTGTCGTGTTATCTGTAATTTCAAAACTACAATACTATGACTTAAAAAATACTAAGCAATATGTAAAACAAAAAATGATGAACAAAATCGGACAACGCGTTAATGAATTATAGTCCAATTTATATTGTGAATGTGAGTCCACTTCCACGGGAACCCCTTTAATGAGTGGGATAAGAAATAGCTTTACAAAATAGTTCTTGGAACGTAAAATACCTTCCTGCTATGTTTCGTTACGATAGGCTTAGTAGATTAGACGTAAATTGCGATCGGGATACAGACAGACAGACGAAAAGAAAGAAGAAAAGACAGAAAGGCAAAAAGACAGAGAGAGGCAACAATTCCAAAACGTTAGACATGTTTTCTGCTGTCCATTTTTAGTTGCTTTAACCTATTTTTTTTTTAAATATCTTCAATGTACAGAATTTCTTCTCCTACAACCTTCTTCCTTCTACAAGTTTAATCAAGTATATAGAATTATAGGTAGATTATAGCGTATATATAATATGATATTCAGTTGGCATATTTAATCACGTTCAGCCAAGTGTAATCATAATTTAATAATATACGGCTTATGCATTACCTAACATCTAGTTCTAACTTCAGTTTATACTTCAATGAGCAGGAACTGCAATAAGTTACTGTATTTTCTACCTTACATACATGTTATAAGGTCTAATACTCTATATTTCATATGTAATGACCAGTGATATAATACATGGGCTTATAAGTTTTATATCAATAAAATAAGGTTGGTTTTTCTCTGGAGGTTTCCAAGGTGTGGTTATGACTCAAAAGTAGTGTCAGACCCCTGACCTATTGCCTGATGATATTTAAATTGCTAAACGCTTCTAATGGTTCGTTGCATTAATTGTAGATGTTAGACAGGTGGCGTTGCGAAAGTTAATAATACGGCGATTTGTTTTGGTTAAATTGCAAAGGGTCAGAATTGTGAAGTAAAGGCACGCACACATATGTGTCGTACAGTGCTGTGCTGCAACTTGTCAGTGTAGTGATACGTCGCCTTTCCTATTCCTCCGCTATAAAGACAGAGTTATGTTCTGGTGGGTAGAGTGGCTGTAGATTTACTCAACAGGTTCCCCAGGCCATAGGAGAGCGACGCACTAATATCTATGGTGTTTATCGATCACGGTTGCCTCTTATTATCAGGAGAGACGTGCGTTTGTGTAAGATCAACTCGTGAAATTTGATCAGAAATTTATATTCTGTTCTTTCACATACCTTTCGTCTAATTTTTATGTTTTCTATTTTTAATTTTGTTTCTTATCACTAACTTTGGCCAGGAGTGGATATGTACCCGGTAAGCGATAGGCTTGCCACCTATCACATTATAGAACTTAGTCCTGTCTAATCTAATAAGTCCTGTCTGGGGCGAAATTTTTTCTTTCTTTAAGATTTATAGAGATAGAACTTAGTGTTTTCGGCTAGTCGTGGGCCCATTGGGTATATGGGCGCCAAGATACTTACTTACTTACTTATCTTATTTGGAATCACATAATATCTTGAATGTATAGTTTTGTACAAATAAAACATCAAAGTTGCTAGTTTATCTGTATGTTTTCAGTATCTATCAAATCTAACACCGAATAAATCTATGGTCGCTGTCGCCAAATATTAAGTATGCGCTGACCTTAACCCGTGTGGATGTATCACGTCAATCAGACACTTTTACAATGAACTCACCGAAATCACCAACCATATGTATTGACTGTCGACTAATTTACGAGCTTTGTCTGTTTTTGCGTCATGATTGATTGATTGATGACAAGTATTGTTAGTTTAATTTGAGTTTTGTGAAATACCGACAGTGTGAATCTTATAAAGGCTTGTTATTATTAGGTTTGTGCGTCATTCAAATTTTCTATGCGCCATGTTTAAATTGGTAGTTCTTATTGACAAGTTCGAATAAATTCACATTATACAAAAAGATCCTTCATTGTTTGGTTTCCTGAATACATTTGGTTTAATCGTGTATTCATTGAGGAGCAGAATACATTTTTAGATATTTTTGTTTGTATTTTTATGATAATGGAAGGCAAAAGGCAAACAAGGTGACGGATTTCCTTATATTAAGAAATTCACGCCGCCTAGAAACACGAAAGGTGATAATGGTGTTTATCGGCTACCTTACACTCCGAACCGGAACACGTCAACGGCAAGCATTGCACGTTATGGTGACAGGAATAGGTAAGGCTCTGGTACTAATCCGGGCAAGTTGTTGCGAAACTCTACCACATAGTAGAATGTCACGGTAAGCCTATGCTCGCCTTTTACGAACTACCTGGCAGGAAAGCAGGTGATCTGTTTTGCAAAGCAGCCAGTACCAACACTAAATAAACTTTTTTTAACAAATAGAGTGATTTAAGAGAGAGGTTTACATGTATGATAACATAGAAGTTTGTGCGAAGCCGGGACAGGTTACTAATAAATTATAACAAAACAAAATATTACAGCAAAATTACATTAAATATTTCATCGTCTTGATACTTTGTCTAACTTAATTAAAACAAATCTTTGTTTAAAAACTTGTTCATAAATCAGCGAGGCGCCCTTTGACAACGTTACTTCGCCAGATCCCTTTAATCATAAAAATCTAATTAATTTCTTTTTATTCCTTCAATTGAAGTAACAAGTTACTTTTCGGGGCTAATTCGGATTGACAGCAAGACCCAAGAAGGTTTTGTGGTTTGCAAGTTTTTGTTTTAATTTATACAGTGTAAATAATTAAAAAGGAGCTGTCTAGTATATATAATTACAAATTAATTGTTTGGTGCTTTGGTTTCTTAATAATAAAATTACCTAGTTAAAACTAAATGAGCTAAAGTCATGTTATAAGAAAACTAGCGGCCCGTCCCGGCAACGCACGGGTATAAAATTTATATATGTAAATTTTCGTCTTCAATCACTTCATCTATTAAAAAAACCACATCAAAATCGGTTGCGAAGTTTTAAAGATATAAGCATATAAGGGGACATAGGAACAGAGGAAGCGACTTTGTTTTGTATATAATATAGTGAAGATTATTATATATATGTAGTGAAGGCTGATAGTAAAATACATCAGTCGGCTAAAGACTTCATAGGTGCAATTTGTTCGTCGCCACCTATACCTAGCTGAAGTTTATGACCAGTAGGGCTAATTTTGAAATAGCCCTACTGGTCACAAATATCCCATACTGCATGAAATCGAGATTCAAGAGTAAACCTATTGCTAGCATTGACGATACGACAACAGGAATAGTTAAAGCGGTGGTACCAATCCAAACGAGCTGTTTCACTGCAGTCAAATATAAAATCCAGTAACCTTAATTGATTACCACCAGAAGATGATTGGGTAGTCATGTCCTGTGATTGACTCATTTTTATTTTAAAGAGCTCGGAATAAATCCAGTAAAACATATGCTTTAGAACTTTTTCCATCCGAGAAACGGAAAGCTTATAACAAACGGGCGATGGGGTAGTCACTTTTTTTTCTTGCCATCAACGGAGCCTATTGCTTATACAAGTGGGCGATGGGGCAGTTACGTCCTGTTGCCAACACTCTTTAAAACAGCCCAGGATCAATACACCAGCTACTCCTAATGTTAAGCATGCTCTATAGAGTTCTCGTCACGGTGGTAGTGTACGGTAGATAGGACTAAAAATTAATCTACCTTTAAATTTAATTATAATAAATTATGCAACTTATGTTTATAAATAAATAAAATGTTTATTGAAAATGTAAATAAGTGCTGCGATTTATATGTACATTTTATATATTAAATACGTAACTTAAATTTAATTCAATATTTGCACACCACAATGTGGTAGAATATGTTGTATTCTTAAATATCTTATTAACAACTTTTTAACACACATATTCCGCAAATAAATAATTTTGAAATGTGCCCGGTTGGCGATAGGCTTGCCACCTATCACATTGTGGGACTTAGTGTCTTCGGCTAGTCGTGGGTGCCCTGGTTGTGCCTCTGCCTACCTCTTCGGGGATATGGGCGTGAAGATACTTTACAATGTGGTAGAATATGTTGTATTCTTAAATATCTTATTAACAACTTTTTAACACACATATTCCGCAAATAAATAATTTTCATTTCATTTCACAGCAGCCATCTGAAAGCCGTCAAGAAAGGAGACAAAACAAAAAGTGATTTATATTTCAAACAACGCAAGTCCGAACCATCAAATATATGAAGAGTTTTATCATATCCCTCCCAACAATTCCCCGGGTGTCCCAAAAGTTTCGAAGACATTAAAGTTAGTGATGAATTGTCCATAGTTGCATCTTTTGTCACTTTGGGAGCGTGCAGCCAACATAAAACTGCAATATCCTGGGAAAGTTGACGATATTTGTCAAACAGTCCCCGGCAAACATTTTTCATTACCAAGTTTCTCCAAGAATTCTTCGGTGGGGGAAATATTAAGCGATAACAATCGATGATGAGGTGTGGCTCTGTTCGTGAAGATTTCTTCAGAGTTGCCAATTCATGTGGTTCTCGAGTTTTGTTGGGGAAGTTTTTGTTTTATGGGAATGTGGTTTTTATGATTTTCCTGTTGCATTTGCCAGTTGACATTCCAATTTTAAGTTTTGTTTCCAGATTGTGAATATTGATGTTTGAATCCCAATTTTAGACTTCATCTGTTACAAATTTTGTTGCGATCGGTTTAAACGTGCCAATATGATGGTAATTTTTTTTATGTTATAGGAAGGCAAACAAGCAGACGGATTTCCTGATGGTAAGAAATTCACGCCGCCTAGAGACACCAAAGATGGTAATGGTGTGTTGCCAACCTGAGGTCAGGATGCTAGGCCTCGAGCAAAAGTAAGTTTACCGGCTACCTTACTCTCCGAACCGGAACACGTCATGACGTAATGGCGGCAGGAATAGGTAAGGCGGTGGTACCAATCCGGGCGAGTCGCTGTGAAACTCTACCACCTAGTAAAATATCGTAATAATAATATTTAGAGAGACTGAATTGTTTGTTTGTAGATAATTTTGTGTTTTGTAGAGATATGATTACTTTCAACACAAATACACAAGACAAAACACGATCAGATTACTCGGATATTATCTGAGGGTGGTGTTAAGAGTCTCCCAAACCGGTGTGTTTGTATAAAAAGGGCAATAAATGTGAAGGAAGCCAGATAGGTTTGTCAGGACCTTAAGGTTTGGCATTCGATACTCTCTACCAACCCCGTAAGGGACTATGTATATATGGAGATGCGATCCCCTCGTTGTTCAAGGGGTAAAATATATACGTGCAACTCCATCCACCCACGGGACTCGGGTTCATGTCATGACCGCGGCAGGCATGGCATATATTTGATTGTTATATATCTGTGTTTAGATCTTTATGTACGAGAATTAATTCCATGCATCTAATTTAAAACATTAATCTCTTTATTAAGGAAGTTAAACTTTTAAAAAAAATAGGTAAGGATTTGTACGTTGAGAACTGGTGTCTGATTAAGTTTCTAAGAAAAGTGTCGCCAGACCTTAACATCGATGTCATTTTTATTTAACCTCAAGTATACAATGCAAAAAAGTAACAAAGTAAATGTGTGCTTGTGTATGAGGTAAGTTTGTGTTTGTGTTTAAATTATGTGTATGTTATGTGTGTGTAAATAAACAAAGTAAATGTGTTCTTGTGTATGAGATGTGTTTGTGTTTGTGTTTAAATTATGTGTATGTTATGTGTGTGTGTTGTGTTTGTGCGAATTGATTGTTTTTATTCCGGCGATTGAATATTAAATGTATGTTATAAAAAAGAAGATAATATCTTGACTCCTATATCCGTATCCCTGAAGTCAGAGGTACAACCGAACACCCACGATTAACCAAATGTACTTACTACCACAATATGATAGCTGGCTAACTTATCGCCAACCGTTTACTTATCCAATTTTGGGCAAACGGCTTCCAAACAAAAAATCGGTAATCGGACCATTCGTTCAAAATGTAAGATGCCACAGATATACATACACACAAACACTTCAAACCTATAACACTCTTCTTTTGCCATCAGGGGCTAAAATCACAAACACGAACTAATGGTCAAACTCGGGATCTTACGGGTCTAACGGTAGTATGTTGTCTACAACATACTACCTTAGACCTTTAAGGTGATTATATTAATATACATTAGTAATATTTAAATTATGCGCTTCGGCTATATTCGTCAAGCTTCGGAAACCCGAATGTATTTTAAAGATATCTATATATAGAGTTGTTACTACATAATTAATCATTTCGCTTAAATTTAGATTAGGTAAGCCAATTTAAAATCCTATTAATATTATGAATGCGAAAGTTTGTATGTATGGATGTATGGATGTTTGTTACTCTTTCACGCAAAAACTACAAATCCGATTACGATGAAATTTGGTAAGTAGGTAGCTGAAGACCCAGAATAACATATAGGCTACTTTTTATCCCGGAGTTCCCACGGGATTGGGACTTACGCGGGTGAAACCGCGGGGCGCAGCTAGTAAAAGTATAAAGTGTATTTAACTAGTAGTACTGTACGTGTAATATGTTAATAAATGTTCGTGTATAAATTTATAGTTATAAATTGTAATGTATATATCTAACATGGAGGTAAGAGGAAATGTAGATGGTATCGCTGGGACCATCAGAACACGAACGTTTGACATGGGGCGGTGACCGATAGCTTGCCTTCTCCGCCTATAGCGTGTGTTCGGGGAATATTGTTTAATACGGACCTTTACAAGGTTCCTAGGGCTTACAAGGTCTTTATCTTGTTAGGTAGGTTTTATCTTTGAAAATCTATGCAGATATATAAAAATAGAGTGTCTGTTTCTACATGTATTTCGCTTTTTATTACATGTTTCCCCGTGTTGGTCCGGGCTCCTTTGCAGAATAGACCATCTGCCTTTTTTGCCAGGCAGCTCGTAAAAGGCGAGCATAGGCTTATCATCACTAACACCGTGACATCTTACTAGGTGGTAGAGTTTCGCAGCGACTCGCCCGGATTGGTACCACCGCCTTACCTATTCCTGCCATCATAACGTCATGACGTGTTCCGGTTCGGAGGGTAAGGTAGCCGGTAAACTTACTTTTGCTCGAGGCCTAACATCCTGACCTCAGATTGGCAACGCACCTTTACCATCTTTGGCGTCTCTAGGCGGCGTGAATTTCTTACCATCAGGAAATCCGTCTGCTTGTTTGCCTTCCTATAACATAAAAAAAATGTATTTCAAAATGACATATTTTATTATTTTTGTCTGATCTGGCTAATTTCTGAAATAGCTGGACCGATGTTGGCGAGCCTTTCGCTGGCAGATAGCTGATGTAATGAGGAGTAATTTAGGCTATTTTTTAGGAAAATTCCGAGTTAACTAAATAAACTAATTTTGTTTTTGTTAAATCCGCTTTATCTTTTTCACTAACACCGTCATAAAGGCAGTTCTACCCAAGCACCACAATATAGGTGAACTACTAACACCGTGACAAATGCTAGGTGGTGCATTTTTACGGGTCTTGTCCGGATGATTACAGTTACTACAATACTCGTGTCTGTCATGTTCAGGTACTAAAAAAAGGTAAAAAATAAACTTACTCAATTATTACTTATATTTATATGTATCCTATTAATATTATAAATGCGAAAGTTTGTATGTATGGATGTATGGATGTGTGGATGTTTGTTACTCTTTCACGCAAAAACTACAAAGCCGATTACGATGAAATTTGGTATGTAGGTAGCTGAAGACCCAGATTAACATATAGGCTACTTTTTATCCCGGAGTTCCCGCGGGATTGGGACTTACGCGGGTGAAACCGCGGGGCGCAGCTAGTAATATAATATGTTATATCTGCGGTGTCTATAGTGACTGTGTTTTGAACTACGTTAATTAAAATATTTCAATGTATGTATAGTTGATACACACAACACAAACATATAATTTGCTTACTATGGGGATAGTTCAATTTGGTTAATTTACCCGGGATATTATTTTATTATATGTTTGTTACCAGGAAATTCGTCTGTTTACCTTCCTTTGCCATAAAATCTCCGTTTATTGGGTCATCAAACCAAAACCTTTTTAAGGTTGCGGCCCACGTCCGGTAATCGGTGACCGAGATTTGTAACAAAAAAATAAAATGACTGATTGCAATAGTCAATGTATACGTCCTACATCTATTATCAACTACTTCTACTATTATTAACTACGATCCGTAGTTAACGCAGATTATTACCTCTTAAATTCGCGGTTTTCGCAGTGCTGCAGTACCGAGTATTAAATCAATACGAGTCATTTTTATTTGTTTCCATGATCATTTTAAAAATGCGACTAGCATGTTATTATTCATTTTTTGATGGTATTAATTGACGCTATGAGTTTACCTATTTATATAGTTTATTAGCTGTTGCCTGTGGATTATTTCCCGTTTGCACAGGATCCTATTGTGCGATCGGGATTAAAAGTAGCCTATATGTTGATCCAAGTCACTATCTGTGATCCAAATTAAAGAAAAATCAGTTCAGCCATTCGAGCGTAAAAGAATTACATTCATATATATACTCACAAACTTTCGCATTTATAATATTAGTAGAAAAAAAAGTATTTTCACGCCCATATCCCCGAAGAGGTAGGCAGAGGCACAACTAGGGTACCCACGACTAGCCGACGATACTAAGTCCCACAATGTGATAGGTGGCAAGCCTATCGCCAACCGAACACATGTCCAATTCCGAGCAACATTTTTTTTATAAGAAAATTGGAAAAACCCAATTTTCTTTTGTTGCCTGACCCGGGATTCGAACCCAGGACCTCATGCAGTCAAGTCCAACAACTGAACCGCTAGACCACAGAGGCGATATTAGTAGGATATTATACTAAGTAATACTAAGTTATTGCTGTTTGAGTAAAAAAAATGGCAAGACCAACCCTATTGCTTCAATAAAGTGTAGGTTAATATTTTATCGATTAGTTTCATATTTGTACGGTGATACTTCTGCCCGTTTATCGGAGCTACACAAAATCTGATGTGGGCAGGAGCCTTAAGCTGAATTTGTGTTATTTGGTTGTTTTTTTTGTTTTTGTTTTATGTTATAGGAAGGCAAACAAGCAGACGGATTTCCTGATGGTAAGAAATTCACGCCGCCTAGAGACACCAAAGATGGTAATGGTGCGTTGCCAACCTGAGGTCAGGATGTTAGACCTAGAGCAAAAGTAAGTTTACCGGCTACCTTACCCTCCGGACCGGAACACGTCATGACGTTATGGCGGCAGGAATAGGTAAGGCGGTGGTACCAATCCGGGTGAGTCGCTGCGAAACTCTACCACCTAGTCAGACGTCACGGTGTTAGTGACGGCAAGCCTATGCTCGCCTTTTACGAGCTGCCTGGCACAGGAAGGCAGATGGTCTATTCTGCAAAGGAGCCCGGACCAACACGGGGAAAATATATTTATTACTAGATAAATATTGTCTGGACGTTGTGCCCTCCGACATTTGATTGGCGGTCACGCTACCGTCCACGGCATTGATCCCAGATGTATCGAGCTCTTGCTGCTGTCAGATCTCTATCTCGACCTTCATTTTCAGATGTAATGTGTTGGTCTGTCCGATAATATATGTAAGTGCTTTCTGATTTGTTGTTGACATTCATGTTTGTTGAATGTCGACGAAGTTATATTCATAGTGTTATTAAAACTGCGTTTTTAAAATTAACAGTAAATAACATACCTGTTACACTATTACAATTTGACCAATAGCTTCTTAGTTCTGTTTTTTTTTTACTTGTAACTGCGAACTAAAAACTTTGTTCAGCCAGTCCCGTGACATTTTTATAAGGAACTAGTTATCCAGATGTTCAGGCCTATGATGAATTAAAAAAAAGGAATTTATTCAAAATCAAGTCAGTTATTTTGAAGTTATCGGTATTGTTACACAAAATAATAAATAATAAAAATAGAAATTCAGCTTTGCTGAAATCACATTATATAAAAAGTAAGAATATACCTGGATCCGAGAACACCCAGCCTGTAGTTTTTTTTAACTTTATAAAATCTCAAAGTATCTCATCGTCTGTTTAAGACACAGGCAAGAGCTATAAGGCTTTGTAAAGTTGTCTGGTTCGACCCGGCTTTGTCAGATATCACAGATTTATATATAAAATATTAAAATTTCGCCAAATCATTATTTTTTTTTTGAACCGATTCTAAAAATCAGTTCCTTTGTGTTTTAAGTGTTTTTTATATGTTTGTTGCGGGATTATGTGGCCAATAACGAATGGATTAGGATAGTTTGCTTTGCTATGGTAGGTCATAAATTCGAAGTGGTCCATAGGTTTTGCATTAATTTTCGATGTCGTTCATGATGTCTCGGAATAGTTAGTTATGTTTCGAACATGGAAATATCAAATCCGTAGTAGAGACGAAATCAGAGGCGTTTTTTTTATTTTTACTGCGCATTAATTTTTTTTATGAACAAAGTAACGTTTATATTAGTTATTGGTAGAGCCCAAATACTATTTTAAAAAACCCTTTCTAGATACTTTTAAAACTGTACTTTTGTTTCAAAAGCCTTATGATGGCAAAACTGAATTTTATGTCTGTTGCTTAAAAAGGCAAGTAGAGATTTTCTTATTAACTACAGAAACTGTCGACAGCTCCAAGATCTATATTCTTTGTTGCTTTTTGACATCTTATGGTGCCAGAATTATCGAACTTCATAATAACCAAAAATCTAAACTTAGTTGAAATTAGAAATTCAAAACTTTCATACTTTATAAATAATTAATGTCTGGCCATGGAATGAAGTCATTGGATCCCGGGCAATACAAAGTAAACTCATCATAAAAGTTAATCTAATATAGTGTATGTGAGTATGTCCCTGGGTACACTCGTTGTGTAAAGATTGTCGCTCGTAAACCGGTGATTTGGTGCAAGTAAGTAATTGAATCCACTCTCGAGGTAAAGGGCCGGTTGCCATGGTAACCGGTCATCTGACGCCTGTCCGTTAATAGGGCTAATCGTTTACGGTGATAAGGGTTTTGGGAATCACCGCAAACAAGCAGATGCTTTTCGTGTAGCTGACATAAATTGTTAATGGTGGGTTGTAAAGCTGAGAAATTTAAGACTAAGTAACTCTATCGGTAGTGGTCGGCTACCTTTGTCTAAATTACAACACGATAGATGCGAGTACTGACGTTACTAACCTCTTCAGTAGAAGTCTCCACATTATTATGACCACTTAATCATATCTTCACGCCAAGTCTCTTACGGGGTATCAGATAGTATCGAGTACCAAACCTCACGATCCTGACAAACCTGTCGGGCTTCCTTCACATTCATTACCTTAAATATGTACTAATTTTATGTCTTTCTTTTTTCAGGTAAAAGGATGAAACCTTCTACAACATTAACTGTGAGCTTATAAAAAAAATTAAAGACAAACGAGAATAGTTTATTTTCGTGTGTGTACATAGTGTGTGTATAATCTGACCGCAGTGAAACTGCAAGGTACCGTTTTTGATTTCAATGAGTACCTCATTTAGGTACACAAGAATTAAATATTTTTCTTGTTGGTCCGGGCTCCTTTGTAGAATAGACCATCTGCCTTCCTGTGCCAGGCAGCTCGTAAAAGGCGAGCATAGGCTTGCCGTCACTAACACCGGGACATCTGACTAGGTGGTAGAGTTTAGCAGCGATTCGCCCGGATTGGTACCACCGCCTTACCTATTCCTGCCGCCATAACGTCATGACGTGTTCCGGTTCGGAGGGTAAGGTATCAGGTAAACTTACTTTTGCTCGAGGCCTAACATCCCGGCCTCAGGTTAGCAACGCACCATTACCACCTTTGGTGTCTCTAGGCGGCGTGAATTTCTTACCATCAGGAAATCCGTCTGCTTGTTTGCCTTCCAATATCATAAAAAAAAATCAGATTCAGACTTGGTTGCAATGGAACCACCCCAAAATTAGGCTCTTTCAAATAAAAATAAAATAAAATCGTTTGATAAATGAAGGAGAAATCGATCATTTTTGTGCTCTTACCTGTAGTGTTAACGCTTAAGATAGTTCAGAGTACCACAAAAGAGTATCACAAAAAACAAAATGTTTGTATGGTTTTTTAATCAACGTAGATAAAATTGAAAATATTTAATATCGCCCGACAAAACCTGCATGTACCTAAAGTAGTTAATAGAGCTTCCAATCTGCCACGATTAGACGGTAGTTTTTATTTAAATTTAATAAAAATCGGTAGATGAAAACAAAGTTTCCTCCTAGGTTACCATTGTTGGGAGGCATGTTTACAACCGTCTGAACCCAGCTTAAGAGCCCATCTTAATCATGTCAGCTTTAAAAAAATCGAATCACAGTCAGTACCTGTTTAAAAGTTATGATACCACAGACTGACAGACACACACACACAACGCTCGATAAACACACACACAAAAACACTTTTTTCTGTCGGCGGTGTTAATAATAGAAAAACGTACGTAAGTTGTATTTAAGTACCTACATAAATAATAAACGTATTACAAAATATGGTTTAAGAGCGATGTGGATAGTCTGGCGTGCACTTTATTTTAGGGATTATCCGACATGCATGCATTGGTCCATGTGAGTGTTCCTCTCCTTGTAATAAATGCCCGAAGTTTAGCCTGATGAATGACTGTCCTGAGCCCTGACCCTCTGCACTACGGAGGCTTTAATAATTTGGACTATATCTGTAAACGTCAGCGCCTTTGTGGCTTTTCCGAGTTAGTCTATTACTTTTTACCGTTCTGCAATCGAGGGTTATGTGTTTTGTGTGTAATGTTTGAATTTGTGATATTTCATAGCGTTAAATACCGAGTATCGAATTTATGTGACATAGAATAGGGTAATATATAGATATAGAATTTCACTATAGCTGAGCCGACATACGTTGTTCGCCCTTAGAACAAAAAACAACAATATTTAAATTTAAACTATACTTAGATATTTGAACACCACAATGTGGAATATATTGGTACAAATAAGTTTTCTGTACCACCTTTTTAAAACACATATATTACGCAAATAAATAAATTTAATTATCATATGTATATTGATTATTTTTTCATATACTTAAACCTTCTTCTGACAGAAACTAACAAAGCAAAGAATATTAGTCGAATTGGTCCACCCGTTTAGTCGGATGAGGTGACTGAAGGAAAATGGGGATTTAAATACATTAAAAGAAGCCATACAATCGGTACTTGTGACTTAACAACATAATTATATATATCCGCCCTCCTCGTTGGTCGAGTGGCTAGAGTACACGCCTTACTACGTCGACCAACCGCGAGGCTCGGGTTCGATTCCCGATGGGGGCAGGCATTTGTGTGATGAACATTTAGATGTCTGCATTTCCGGGTCTGGGTGTTTATTAAATTTATTCTGGTATCTATTTAAGTATTTCTATGTATTAGAATCGTTGACTAACACCCATATCACAAGCATATAATTTGCTTACCTTGGGGTTAGATTCAATTTGTGTGACTTGTCCAGGGATATTCATTATTCATTCATTTATTCATCTAGTATTTTTGGTGCTTTACTTAAAGCGATCTTATAACGAAAAAATATAAGGCTAATCAAACACTTTTGAACTGTAAAATTGGTCTTAAATAAAAAATAGGGAAAGGAATAATATAATTGTTGGATTTACCAAAGTCGGGTTTCTGGTCCGCCATTGTTTCCACTTAAAGCTTTTGGATCTTGCTGTAGTTAATTTTTGATCTTGCTGTAGTTTGTAAATCACTACAGTCTTAAGTAACTTTAGTACCTATCGAATATCTGACAAGAGCAAAAGCTAGAGCAAGAGCTTTGTTTATTTTCTAAGAAATGTACCTACGAAAATATCAGTAGGTGTGTGTACTATAAGATTATATAATATTATTGAAGCACAGGTTCTAGGCATAGAGTCACACCAGTAACATTAATGGTGTCTATAGGCGACAGTAATCTCTAAGATTTTAAACTTAAATCGTCGCGTATTATTAACATTTTTAATTATTTATACGGGATACTCACGATCTTCTTTTATTTTATTTGTCGATATTTCGGCCTAGTTGTGCCCAGATATAGTGCCCAGA
>NJDD01003843.1:18657-32998 GCA_002245505.1 Calephelis nemesis | reverse complement strand
AGCTCGGTCATCCAGGTACTATGATTAATTATACCAAATTGATGGTTTCCAGACCATTCTCTTTATTAAAAAAGGGAAATTTCGTACAGTGCACTTGTTATGGAAATTAATTATCTTTTAACATTCACTTTTAATTGGCGTAATCAGTTTATCGGGTTGCGTGTTTTGATTAATTGTATGAAGGGCTACACATACTAGCTTTAAGCTGAGGCTTTGTAATCCTTTTTTGATTTACGCATTTTTATTAAACAAAGAAAAAATCACGTCACATCGTATTTGAATTAAATAATTTATTTTACGTCAGACAATATTTGAAGGAAGAGAGTAGGATTTGAAACTTGTACCCTTCGTTCAAATTGTCTGATTGATAAATTTCGGCCATCGGAGACACTTTAGGCATGTACACTATTAATATTTGATAAGCTCCTATAGAGGAGCTTTTTTTGACCATAGGATCAAAAAAAATATCTTCACGCCCATATCCCTCAAGTAGTTGGAAGAGGCTCAACCAGGGCACCCACTCCGAAAACACTAAGTCCCATAATGTGATAGGTGGCATGCCTATCGCCAATTGGGCACAAATCCTATCCCGGGCAATGACAATGACCAAGTGACAGTAACGGTTCCATTACCTTTTAGATGCTAAACCCACCATCACAATGGCCCACACAGCCATTTATACTACCCTCCATTGCACTGGAATTAAGAAGAATAGGAATATATTATGTTCTTGTGGCCCGTCTATTTGCATCTAATAACACCACCGGATCGGAACGCAGCCAGTCACTGAGAATTTACTCAACTACACATTTGGCATCGCGGGCTCCCCTTCTATCTTCAATTAGTATGAATGAAAATGACTTTTTTGGTACATGTGAGACAGGGTAAGCTAAAACGCTGTTACTGTCCTATGTCACAGGTATATTAATTTTAGGCCTGTTACTATTTGCTCTTTACCATGATTTGAAATAGATTACGTTAAGTAAGTTACGTGTCGAAATCTATGACACTTTTGGTTTAAAAATCTGTTTCTCTTACTTAACAATAGAGGCGCTGTTCAAAGTTTCCATACAAATAATTTACAGAGACGGTATCGAGTATAGTAAACTTGACAAGTCTTTAACTTACGGTAATGGCTCCGATATTAAATTATTATATCACTTGATGTGCAGTGGAACATAACGGATCGAATCCAGTAACAAAAGTGAAGCAATTGTAACGACAATTAGGGCAACAATACTTATCCGAGGCATGAACGAAATTGCTTTCTTCGCTTTTCGTGCTTCGTTTGAACACTGGCTCCAGTAATTATCAATTGTAGATTGATTTGGCAGAAATCTGAAATATAGGTAGGTAAGACTATTTTAATATAATTTATTGCATTTAGTGTAAGATACGGTTTTTGATGTTATTAAGAAAACACTATTTCATAATTTCCATACTAAAGGTTGTCTGGAAGAGATCCCTGATAAGGCGAAAAGGCCGCCTTTGTGTGTCTTATGTTTTAAGTTTTATTTAATCTATGTATAATTTGTGTGTACTTGGTGCACAATAAAGGCTTGCTGTATTGTATTGTAAACTTAATCATTAATTTAAGATTGGATTAAATTTGTTTAAGGTTTTAGTAAAAAAAAATGGGTCCACATTCTAAAAAAAAAGTCTAAGAAGCAGGGAATAAGTTCCAGTAACATAACTGAGGTAATAGTAAACTCCGTAATTGAGGCGGTAATATTTAATTCAGTAAGGAGCAAAATTGTTGTCTCTGGATACAAATCCTGTGCTCCGTTTAAACATAGATTCTAGTCACTCGTAAGTCCAGTCAACAGCAAGAGAAGCGTTAATGAGGTGAATTATGTTTTAAAGTACTTGGTATTGCCGAGGTAATTTATTCAAAGCTTATTTTAGTACTTTTTATTGCTTGATGCTATTTCATTAAAATTAAAAAAAAAACTGCTTTTAGTAAAAACATGAAAAGTTACTGCTTTTGCGTTTTATATTGTTTTTAAAACTTTGTTTCTTTCACATTTATATTTTATTCATCCTGTTGAAATGACGGACGAATTTGGCTGGAATTTTGATTTAATATAGACTAACATTAAAGCTTGTTTTCTAATTTTATATTCCTGTGCTCGCTTTTTCTGCAAATTCGGCCAGGCGTTTAAACTTGAAGATGAAACGTAAATAGGCACGATGAAAAAATACGGATGTGAAACCCACATTAAGCTCAATGATAGTGACTTCATCAATGATAATCCCTTGAATATTTTCATCTTCTTCTTCTTCTTTAATTCTTTATTGTACACAAAAAGTAAAAAAAACAATTAAATATGTAAAATTATACAAAAGGCGAGCTTATCTCTATAAGAGATTTCTTCCAGCAAACCCAAAAAATTAAAAAAAAATAAATTAAAAATTAAAATAAAAAAAAACTGTGAAACATTATTATTTACTGTGTCCCTTTATATGTTACAATTAATCCGCCTTCCTAGACCATAAAAATCAACACAAATTAACGTATAAATTTCGATTTTTATCAAATTGTAAGAAAAATAGGAGAAAACGTAAGAAACGATATATAAATTTTCTTAATTGGCTGATGTTTTGCTTATTTTTGTTTAAAAATTGTAACGTTGATAACATTTATATGTAATACTAGCTGTCCCGGCGAACTTCGTTCCATCCGCTCCATTTCTATGGGAAAATTTTATATGTTGGTTATCCTAGTTTCCTCACAGTTTTTCCTTATTTCTCACCTTTTAAACCTTCCCTGGACTTCTACAAATAATTCAAAACCAAAAGTAGCCAAATCGGTTCAGCCGTTCTCGAGTTTTAGCGAGACTAACGAACAGCAATTGATTTTTATATATATAGATTATAGTAGTTATACTCGTGTAATATAACGTGCAAGTGCTTATGCCAGTACGTGTAAACACACCTAGGTGCGTCGGTTTCCATCGCCAATGTATCCACGGTCCGTTGTCTTTCGAAATTACTCTGTTATGCTCCGTTCACTGTCCACTATCCACCGCTCGGCGAAATGCATCCCTTTAGTTTTTAAATAACTTTTTGTTAAGACTTTGTTGTGAGATTTTACACAAAATATACGCTGCGGACCTTTTAAATTTTGCTCAATTTTTGTTTTTGTGCATACGCTCTATGAGCGTAAAATGTTGCTCATGAAAATTTAAATTTTCGAGTTTAAAAAAAGTGAAAATTTTGTTTTTTCCCTGCAAACAGATTTTCAAGAAAGTAAAATTTAATGCCTATTTAATTTGTTTTTAATATATCACCTAATATGTAGATATTGTTACTTTAAAACTTTTAATCCTAGAGCGATGGTGAAAATCGCACGATATTTGTGCAACAATCGCTAACGCTATACAACGCGAAATATACAACTGCTTACGTTATTTGATTCTATTATTTGACACTTTTGCTTGCTCAGTATTCGTATTAATCTCTAGATTTCTCAAGATTTCTAACACGGATCAGTTTGTCAGGATTCATCTTCACAATAGAAATACGCCTCGATTCACGTGTCCTCTAACTCTGATATGAAGTAGTTAAACAAGTCCTTGTGCCTGAAGCCAACTGGGAAATTACAGTCTAGACCTCAACTGTGTGAAATTTTGATAACTCTGTATCGCGGTTGCAAAGTTTTTATTCATAATACTTGTATAACACGACGAAGCTTGTTTTTGATATCCCTAGAGTTTACCGTTGTTTGTGATAAAACTAAAACTGTGATATTTTTTAGTTTTAAGTTATTTGAAATTTCTCCAACATAAGTCATAACTTTTTAAGTTAAAATAAATGACTTTGTACTATACGCATGGATACGCATCTTGTGATAAGACCCGGGTAACATTCATTTAAAAGAACTCCGTCGCGCATAGTTCCGAATGTTCTTCACATGTATCCTACTAACTACTTTTTTATATTACATCAGATCTTTCATATCAATAAATCTATATATTATATAAAATATAATTCTTCTGTGAGTGTGTATGTCACTGAACTCCTTCTAGGCGGCTGGACCGATGTTGATGAAAGTTTTTGTGCGTGTTCAAGGGAATTCGAGAATGGTTTAGATTCACAATTTGGTCCACTGGACAATGTTTTTTTAATTATTTTTTTAATAATAAGTAGTTGTTGATTTTAGAATGTTTCACATCGGATCCGACAGACTGCGCTACTGTCGAAGCATTAATGTCAAGCGATACGAAGTTTGCTGGGTCAGTTAGTCTATATATATAAAAGAAAGTGGTGTTAGTTACACTATTTATAACTCAAGAATGGCTACACCGATTAGGCTGAAAATTGGTAGGGAGGTAACTTAAAACCGGGAGAAGAACATAGGATACTTTTTATCCTGTTCAATTGTGAGGAAACTGGGAAAAACATCATTTTAATTTTTCCCATACAAACTGAACGGTCGGAACGAAGTTCGCGGGAAGAGCTAGTATTATATAAATATGAAACCCGTTTTTCTTGGTCACGGCATCACGCGTGAATGGCTGGACCGATTTTACTAATTCTTTTTTTGTTGTATTTGTTATTATTAGGAGAAGGTTCTTACGGAAAAAAAATATTAATAAAATCTCTCAGAAATATTTAAAAATATACATACATTTAATTTTGCATATTTTAAAAAACGCGCGTAACGAATGTCAATGTCATTCACAGCAATAGACTATAGCACAGCTTAGATATTAGTAGGACTATATTGAAAGAGCATCGTTTGTTCGGAAACGTAATAACATTTTATTTTTTCTCATACAAACTGAGCGGGCGGTACGAAGTTCGCCGGGACTGCTAGTACTCGATAAATACCGTCAAGTTTTATCGCAGTTTTTTGATAAGATCGGTGGTTGTACTTTGACACTTATTTAAAGACAAGCGGCCAATCTCGGCTTCGCCCGGTTATATAAACCTTCCTCTTAGTTCACTTTATCTATTAAAAAAACCGCATCAAAATCCGTAGTGTAGTTTTAAAGATTTAAGGATACAAAGGGGCACAGGGACTGAGGAAGCGACTTCGTTTAATACTATGTAATGATCGCCTCTGTGGTCTAGCGGTCCGGGTGTTGGACTTGACTGCATAAGGTCCCGGGTTCGAATCCCGGGTCGGCCAACAAAAAGAAAATTGGATTTTTACAATTTTCTAATAAAAAAAATGTTGGTCGGCATTGGAAATGTGCCCGGTTGGCGAAAGGCTTGCCACCTATCACATTGTGGGACTAAGTGTCTTCGGCTAGTCGTGGGTGCCCTGGTTGTGCCTCTGCCTTCCTCTTCGGGGATATGGGCGTGCAGATACTTACTTACTATGTAATGATTAGTAGTGTTACTGTTGAATCTCGATTTCATGCAAATTGGAAGTTGGAATCGGATCTGTGTCTTTTTGTACTCTTTAACATAATACTCGCGAATTATGAACCTTTCCGATTCACACACAAATCCGATTCCAATTTACATAAAATCGAGATTCAAGAGTGGGTACCGCTACTGACCTTTACTCCTTGTTGATGGTGTACTGTAAAGTATTTTTTTTTTATGATATTGGAAGGCAAACAAGCAGACGGGTTTCCTGGTGGTAAGAAAATCCCGCCGCCTAGAGACACCAAAGATGGTAATGGTGCGTTGCCAACCAGAGGCCGGGCTGTTAGGCCTCGAGCAATACCTAGTAAGTTTACCGGCTACCTTACCCTCCGAACCGGAACACGTCATGACGTTATGGCGGCAGGAATAGGTAAGGCGGTGGTACCGATCCGTGTGAGTCGCTGCGAAACTCTACCACCTATTCAGATGTCACGTTGTTAGTGACGGTAAGCCTGTGCTCGCCTCTTACGAGCTGCCTGGCAGGAAGGCAGATGGTCTATTCTACAAAGGAGCCCGGACCAACACGGGGTAAGTATATTTGTATTCGTAAAAAACATAACATAAAAATAACATATAGTGGAATTGATCACCTCTTCCTTTTGGAGGTTGAAATGTTCGACAGGAACAGCAGCTTAACATTTTTTTCAAATTAAATGTAAAAGGCGACTGAATACAAATGAGATGAACAGGAACAAGCCGTAAAGGTGATTTGCTTGCGGGACGGACATCGAAATGTTAAGTAAAGAGGGTTTTTAATCCTGTTGTGGTGTTTTAGGTCGAAGTTTACTGGAGACGTTCGGTCTACCTTACGGTGTACGTCGGAATGGCGGGACATTGTATTTATAAATTAATATTAGTTGGTCAGATTTTTTTTCCTTTAATTTGTTTTCTCGGGCATTATATAAGGTGGTGCCAAGAATCTCCTAAGCCGGCGTGTTTGTATGAAAAGGTAATGACGTAAAATTATATTTTCATGATGCGACGACCAAGGAAAATAGAGATTCCTTTTGTATTTAGTAAAGACATTTATATTTATAAGTTTCTGTAAAAATAGTAAAGTACAAGTAGGATATGGAAGTATTCCTATATCTGAGTCTATCGTCGGACATTGTCGTATTCCCGTTGGTAGTGTAGCCGGTAGACTGCATATTAACTGCTGGCAATGACGCACCTGTAACATTTATGGTATCAATATCTTGTCCGCGGCTGTCCCTTACCATCAGAAGAGCGGTATGCTTGTTCACTACCTTATTCCATAAAAAAACTAAAACCGTACATATTCTTTATGTACTGCTAAATATAACTCGCGGCTACGCCCTCGTATTATAATAATTTAGTTTTCCTGACTTTTATTTTTCTTAGTAAAAAAATATTGCTCCATTGCAATGTGGAAGGACAGTCGAGCAAATGAACATTGAACAAACATACTTTTTCATTCATAGTATAGATTATATGTCTACAGTTTACGTACATCATACGTAAGGGAACGTACCCATACTACGTAACCCGTGTAGGGGGGGGGAGGTCTTTAAAATGCTACGATCAGTCACGAGAAGGAGGGGGGTGACAAATTTTTGTCACGTAGTAGTCGATTTCGCCAATATAAATTTCGGACTATACTCGAATATGGCGCGCAATTTTGCGTGCTTCTCAAACTCACAGCTAGTGGCGCTGACGTAAGTATGTTGATACGTCAGCTGGGGGGTTACCAGTCCATAAGCTCTTAAAACAATACTATTTTAACAATACTAATTGTCAGTCGAGAAAGACAACCTTATGACGTATACCATAAAGTTGCTTATAAAGGCAGACATTTAGCAAGATGGAAATAATACTGCTATAAGCGTTCATGGTAAGGCCCCTGATTGAAAACAGACACAGGCAGGTTGTAGTTTAGTTAAGTTGTCGAGCAAGTCCACGAGAGTCTTCGCTATGCAATAATTACTACCAAAGATTAATTACTACGTAAAAACTTAAAGGGGGGGAGGGGTCTTTGCGTATAATACGAGAGGTTACCGGCGGGAGGAAGGGGCCGAAAAATCTTTAAAAAAGGTCACGTAGTATGGGTACGTTCCCTAATATGGTTAACTTTATTATCTTCTCTTGTCATGTAATCGTTGTAATTTTAAAAAGGACAAACCTGCTAAGTTTCTTTTGCCGAAAATTCTTATTGTGGGGCCACGATGCCTATCTGGTGGTTACTAATTGCATGGTCTACCTGAATAGACTAATCTTAATCTCTCTTTCCTGTGTAATGGTGTGAAGGTCAGGCGGATGTAAAATATCTAGTAATTTAATGGTACAGTTATCAATCAGCTTGACTAGATAGGTTTCATTTTAATTAAGGGTGACGCTCGTCATTATGGTTTTCCAACTTTGAGGGTTACCCTTTTTTAAACGACTTCAAAAAAAAATCGAAGAGGTTCTCAATTCGCTCGGTATTTTTTTTAATGAATGTACAACGTGTTTCTACGTGGTTTCTGAAACGATTTACATATTTTTTTTTGTTTGATGCGGAATGGTTTTGAATTGGTCTTATAAAAATTTGACTGAGGTAGGTGCTTTAGTTTTTATTTTATGGGGATTTTCAACCTATTTCCACCTTTCACGATGTTTATTTGTATTATATTTAATCATATCAACAATACACTGAAAAGTATTAAATAAAAATAACTGCGTTAATTAAAACCGACTTCAAAACTAAAAAGTAAAAAATAATAATGATTATATACTACTTATTACTTATATGTGCTATAAGGTAATAAATAATTAATATTAAATCTTTATTCTTTTTTACGTTTTAGTTTTAAAGTCGGTTTTAATTAACGTAGTTGTTTTTATTGAAAACGCTAGTATCGTCACTGGACAACACTTTAATATCGTTTTTGGTTTCTATAAAAAAATTAATGAAATAGTAGAGTTGTATACCAATATAAGCTCCCTCAATGTATTGAAAAGACCCATTTAAAATGAAAATCATAGATTCCTCTGTAGGTATTGTTCGTTGCTCACCTTCACTGATCCAACTGCTTCCTTTGTCCAATATTGTAAAAATCTTATTAAAATGGTTGGTCACCCCCGTTTTGGTCCGGGCTCCTTTGTAGAATAGACCATCTGCCTTCCTTGCCAGGCAGCTCGTAAAAGGCGAGCAAAGGCTCACCGTCACTAACACCGTGAATTCTGACTAGGTGGTATAGTTTAGCAGCGACTCGCCCGGATTGATACCACCGCCTTACCTATTCCTGCCGCCATAACGTCATGACGTGTTCCGGTTCGGAGGGTAAGATAGCCGGTAAATACTTTTGCTCGAGGCCTAACATCCCGGCCCAAGGTTGGCAACGCACCATTACCACCTTTGGTGTCTCTAGGCGGCGTGAATTTCTTACCATCAGGAAATCCGTCTGCTGGTTTGCCTTCCAATATCATAAAAAAAAATTAATCAGATTTAATCTATTAATAAACTACAAGTAGTAAAGGAACATAAACATAAAAAAACATCACCGTCCATTCAACAAGAGGTCACGCCATGAAGTCGTACAATTCTTGAGATGTCACAGAAAAACGTCGGATCACGTCCTGAATAATTCATGTCTGACCTAAAGAAACGGAATGACGGCAAATGAAGGGAATCCTAGCTTTTTGGTGATTCTTTTTGCTGTTTAATTGAGTAGTAACAGGAAAAAATATTGGGAATTTGTATAATTTATTACAAATATATAAAAATCTATAAAAGTGCATTAAAAGAAGCTCTTAGTATAGACATGCTCTTTTTAAATTGTCAAACTCATTGAAAGCAATGAAAATTAAACTTCAATCATTAGAATGTTACTTAATAAACTAACTTGTAATCTATTACAAGTTTGTTTTTTAAATAATATAATTAATGAGTAAATGATTTTACCTTACCGAAGTTCTATCACAATTATACGAAATACTTCATACGAAACAAGTTTATGCACGAGTACATAACGTAAAAATAAAATGCGTTTATTCAATTTTCTAATAAAAATAACGTTGCTCGGAATTGGATATATGCCCGGTTGGCGATGGCTTGCCACCTAACACATTGTAGGACTTATGCCCGATTTCACCAAGAGCCCCTATCGTTTAGGGGACCTTTTAACGTTACTTACGGGACTGTTTCAATATAAAACCGTCCCCTAAAACACGTTAAAAGGTCCCCTAAATGTAGGGGCTCCTGGTGAAATCGGCCATTAGTGTCTTCGGCTAGTTGTGGGTGTCTTTGTTGTGCATCTACCTACCTCTTTGGGGTTATGAGTTGAAGATGCTTTCTTACTCACATAACGAAATTACTAAGAATGCAAATATTTAAAATGACAGTAACTCATAATGTGTCACTTTACTTTCTTTTATTTGCTTATATAAATGTCGCAGTACTTTATTTATACAGCTAAAGGCTGTCATAACTTGAAGACAACGTCCGATAACGTCGTATAATACGGTTTAATTAAATTTCGCAGTTGTACTATTTGTACTTATAAAATAACATGTCCTGACTGACTGATTCATCATCACCGAGCAAAAACTGTTTGAGGTACAGTCATGAAATTTGGTGAGTAGCGTCGTTTTAATAAGTAGACGTCCACTAAAGACGGAATTTTGAAAATTGTACCCTTAAAGGGCTGAAAAAGGGTTTGAAGTTTTGTTTGGAAGATCGTCATTTATTAAGTTGGAAACATGAAACTTCATGTTTAGTCTACTTATTAAAAACTAGTTTCACACAACTTCGCCTGCGTAATTTGGCTTCTACTGCACCGACTTTGATGAACATGATTGTCTCTATGTCACTCAGGGATAATGTAGCATTCTAAAGGTGAAAGAATTTTTGAAATCGGTCCAGTGGTTTCGAAGCCTATTCATTTCAAACAAACAAAGAAACAAACAAAAAATCAAACATTTACTCTTTATAATGTTAGTATAGATAAGTAGATACGTATTAAGCGTTTCTATAAATTATGTCCCTAATGGGGTGAAATTGGAGATGAAAATTTATTATGAAAGTCTATAATAATGGACTATAATCAGTAAATATATTAACTGTCACGCAAGCAAAGCTGCGGGTAACTGTTACTTACAAAAATGGTTATCCATATCTAAAATTCCATCCATACTTATATCTGTCTGTCTGTCAGTCTGTCTGTTGCGCATTCAAGATAAACCAGTTTCAATAAAATTTATAAGCATGTGCATGCATTATAGACGTAGCGTTTATTAAACGCCACTGTTTCTTTCACCGGATCTTAGCATGAGGTCGCGATTCCGATCCGTTAGTAGTTTTATGGTAATGTCGACGTGCACATACACCACTTGTTTGATTTACGTGAAAAATGAAATCTGACTCTCTCTAATGGTTAGAATAGCCCGTACGCGTATTTACATAAGAATATTAAGATTGTTTTGAAGGTAATTTAGAAAACCGAGCCAAAGTTTATCCCCATGAGTTTCCAGAAAACTTTACTACCCTCTAAACCGAAACATGACAATGACAAGCACTGACATTCAGGTAATAGGAAAAGACAAGTCCGTTGTTGCAATCCAGCCAAGTTGTTACAAACTACCATCTGTTATGGTGGTACGGTATGTTTTTAGTGATGTAGACAAACCTACAACATAGCAATTTATATTAATTGGGGTCAAACGGAATGTAATTACTAGGCGGCGAATACCTTTGATGTTGATTAGTCGAAATGTTCGTTAGCAGGTTATATGTTAATGAAGTGATGTCTGTTTGTTTATAATCTATGGTTATTAAGGAATAGAGCTGTTAAGACCCAAACACACTACACCTGCGACCTGAGGTCTGCGTTCTCCGATCTGAGTCCTTATTTTTTAAAATGTAGTGGTTACACTCGAATAAAATTCTGATAGGTTTTTGGTTGTGCTGAAAAATATATATTTACAATTAATTTTAAGTGTTTTGATGATAAATAAATAAAAACTTTCCAGTCTTAGAATTTAAGGAAATTGAACATGTCATAAAATATTTTTGCATCCTTCCTTCTGTCGTTTTCATTCTTGGTAACTGATGAAGCTCGGTATATAATTTTCAATAAAGTTATTTATGTATGTGCATTGATTTACTTATAAAATATATATACCAATACATAGAAATACTTAAATAGATAGGTACCAGAAAAAATTTAATAAACACCAAGACCCGGAAATGCACACACCTAAATGTTCATGACACAAATGTCTGCTCGCGTCGGGAATCGAACCCGAGCTTCGCGGTTGGTTAGTTTAGTTAGGCGTGGACGCTAGCCACTCGACCAACGAGGCGGTCAATCATGCAATTGTGTGAGCAGAAGTTGAGCCTCAGCGTGAACGCAAGCAACGGCAGGTGTAAAAAGGCCCTTACACCGGATATGAGACCAGTTTTTAATTTTTGTAAAATGTGAGACTAATGGCTGGCTGCGAAGTGCGTATTTATGGTTTATTAATCTTAATAGGATAATATGTTTCGTAGTTTCGGTGTTTTGATGTTTGTACGATAACATACCGTAGCATATTTTTGGAATTAACATGTTAATTATATTATTATTTATGATTATTAAGGCTGAGATGAACAGGGTTGCCATGTTACAAGATTTATACCAAAAATGCAGGAAATAAGGTGCTACTAATATGTAAAAAAAGCATCTTCTTCACGCCCATATCCCAGAAGAGGTAGGCAGAGGCACAACCAGGGCACCCACGACTAGCCGAAGACACTAAGTCCCACAATGTGATAGGTGGCAAGCCTATCGCCAACCGGGCACATTTCCAATCCCGACCAACATTTTTTTTATTAGAAAATTGGAAAAATCCAATTTTCTTTTTGTTGGGCGACCCGGGATTCGAACCCGAGACCTCATGCAGTCAAGTCCAACACCCGGACCGCTAGACCACAGAGGCGATATGTATTAATAAAAAATTTACATCTCCAAAAATACCAAACGAATTTAATTACTTACTTAATCTTAGATAGATATTTGGCTTAAGCTGTAATTAGACAAGAATATACATGTACCACACCAGAAAACGAAAGTTATGGCCATTATAAATATGAATTTCATCTGTAACGATGAACTCATTTAGTAGGTACTCAGACCTGTGTATATGTAATTACCAGCGTTGACGTTATAGATAAGAATTAAAAATTTCGCCACGGGAATTGAATCCTCTGTAGCTCAAATGGTTAAACCATTCGTCGTCTTGAGACGAAAGGTTATAGGCTCAAATCCCGCCTGGGTCGAATTTTTTCTTTTTTTAAGTTTTTTTACATGTAATATCGTGAAATAAATAGTGGATTTATGAATTCTTATCAATCTTCCAATAATGACGTGAGTTTTGTTTTGTTACAAATATGAAATCAGAACAAGTACACAGATAGACAGATTGGTACGAAACACATGTCACCTATGCCACCTAAGACGTTAACGGCGCGTTGCTGTGTTGATTTCATGAAGCAAAATGCGTAGGTACGTCATTTTACTAGTAAATGCTGACATCTATTATTTATAATATTATGAGTATGTTCATGAAGATTTAGGCAGAGGCACAACCAGAGCACCTACGACTAGCCAAAGTCACTAAGTCCCATAATGGTGGCAAGCCCATCACCAACCTTGCATATATCTAATCCTGAGCGACATTGTTTTTATTAGAAAATTGAAAAACCAAATTTTCTCCTTTTTTCTCGACCCAGGACCTCATGGTGTTAAGTCCAACACCTGGACAGCTAGACTATAGTGGCGATTATTATTTATAATTTCAGATGAAACACCTCTGTCTTATACTTTACACTTGTGTTGTCTGTATGAGGGTTCAATTCCTGATCCGACTACACAAACTGAGCTTTTTTTTACTAAAAATTTAACGTTGTAAGAGTTTGGGTAAGTGCTCGGATGACGATAAGTTTGTCACCTACCACAATGAGTGTCGAAAGTACTTTCAGCTAAACGTAACTCATGCGGCGTTACCTCGTTCTGAGGCGTGCCATTTAAGGCTTGAAGTGCAAGCGAGAGCGCGGAACGAGCGACAGAGAGGCACAATCGGCCTCCTTTGTTATGACCAAAGAGTATATAAATACTACGTAATAAGAGGCGGGACTTCCATAGATACATAGCAAACCCGAATTTTATATGAAAATTAGCTTAAAGTGACACAATATGTCACTTGACATAATATGGTGAAAAGGTATAACGCGTATAATTTGAAAGTAAGTCTAAAGGCATTCAGATATAAGGCAACTAGTGTCATATGATTTAGGCGAATAAAAAACATAGCAAACTCATTTTTTTTACTTTTTTATATGAAAGTTGGACCAAACTGCTTATGACGTTGTCACGTGTAACTATCGTCAGTAAACCGACTTTAATCGCCTCTTTAATTCATATTTTACACTAAACATTTTGATGAACTAACATAATATTTGGCGACCAAATCTATTTTCTCTCTCACTTCGAAAGAGTGTATATTTTTAATAATAAATATAGCCTTTGTTAATCTTTTGTTAACTCTAATGGTAAAAAAGAATGCTTTAAATCGATCCATCATTTTCGTAGTACAAGCAAAGATTATCTTTGGGCGTGAAGATGCTCACGCCCATACCTATCCCTAAGAGATAGGCAGAGGCACAACGAGGGCACCCACGACTAGCCGAAGACACTAAGTCCTACAATATGACAGGTGGCAAGCCTATCGCCAACGGGACCTCATGCAGTCAAGTCCAACAACTGAACCGCTAGACCACAGAGGCGAGATTATTTTTCCTCTTTATAATGTTAGTATTAATTATTAATGTTAGTAATAATTAAATATTAATATGCAATCAATTACTATATTCAGTCATAACAGAGATGGAGAACTAATAACTAATCCGCTAATATAATGATGTATTTTCTTATCGTTTGATGTTTACTCAGTTGTGAACCAATCAATGGGTATATTGATATCACCA
>NJDD01003843.1:0-13569 GCA_002245505.1 Calephelis nemesis | reverse complement strand
GCCAATGACAGTGCCATGTTCCGGTCCGCAGGGTAGCCAGTAGACTTGCACAATTTTATTGACCAAACACCGCGGCCACTAGACAGCGGCGCACCTACAACATCCATGGTATATAGGCTATCTCTTACCATCAAAAGAGTCAGGTGCTTGCTTGCTATCGTGTGTAAATATAAAAATAAATCTACATTTCGCATTGGTCAATTTTGCTTTTTCTTTTTTGTTGTATTGGTTATTGTTAGAAGGATCACATGTAGAGAAAAACCGGAAAATTGCAAATAAAGTGGGGGAAAACAACACTTTAATACATATACTTTTAATAGCAGTTAATGGCCAGCGATACGAAGTTCGCCAGATCGTCTAGTTTCACGTAAAAAAACCTTAGTCTAATAATACCATAAATTTGAAAGGCTATCCTTCAGTTTGTGTAAGTTTTATGGCTTAACCGCTGCCCCGATTTTGATAAAACTACAATATACGTGTTCAAACGGTCTACAGAAGGAACTTTAAATCAGACAAAACCGCAAACAACAGCTAGTCTATATCTATACTAATATTATAAAGAGGAAAGATTTGATTTTTTGTTTGTTTGTTTGAAATGAATAGGCTCCATAACTACTAGACCGATTAAAAAAAATCACCTTTAAAATCCTACATTATCCCTGAGTGACTCAGGCTTTGTTTTATTAAAATCGGTGCAGAAGAAACCAAGTAACATAGGCGAAGCTGCGTGAAACAGCTAGTCTGTAATAAAAATCCTCTGTATTCTGGAGTCACGATCCCGTTTGAGTTCAGCATCCCAGGCGGGCTATAAACACATTTTTACATCTCGCTCTTCAATTATCAGAGTCGTAAAGTCGGTGGATTTAATTTTCTTTTTAATTAGGGTTCGCTTTCAAAAAATGTCTGTGGTGTAAACTTGATTAGCGGAATTGCTTTTAAATTGCAAAAAATAAGAAAGAAACCCTCATTAATTAACTCGTCGTGACAAAAACGTTAAAAACATTAATTGTAGACAAACCCTCTTAGTAATAAAACTTCTACCCGACCGTTGATCTGGTGTATAACTTTACTTTTGTTAACAAAAAATGAAGTTACACACCTGATCAACGCCCGATCATCGTAAGTAGTAGTAGTAGTATCTTCACGCCCATACCCCCGAAGAGATAGACAAAGGCACAACCAGGATGCCCACGACTAGCCGAAGACACTAAGTCCCACAATGTGATAAGTGGCAAGTCTATCGCCAATCTCACATGTTATGTCTAATCCCGAGAAACGTTTTTTTTTAAATTAGGAAATTGGAAATGCCACATTTTCTTTTCGTTGCCTGACACGGGATTCGAACCCGGAACCTCAAAAAGGTTAAGTCCAACATTTGGACCGTTAGACCACAGAGGCACGTAAGTTTTAGAAAGGGGGCTATTCTTTATTTAATTTAATAAATACCGAAATACTGTATTAAATGATAGAGATTAATGTTGATTCAGTTATTTTTCTTTACAGAATAAATATACCGTCGAAGAAAAAGAAAATAATGTTTTGAGATCGTTCGAATGATCTCGGTTGGTATATTTTTTGTGAAACATCTTTACTCTATACAAATAAATAAAATTGGATTTTCTGTTTGTAACATTAAAATAACCGCTTTTTACTACAAGAATACAAATATGGTAACAAGTATTTAGAACAAAATGACATTTTTATTTTTTGTCTTTTTGTCTGTTTGTATATTTGTTCTGCCTAAACACTGGCAGGAAGCTGATGTTATAAGGAGTACACGTTTTACTACTACTATCCAAAGTTTTGATCTACTGCGACGTTAAAGCAATACATTTTTTTAATATTACCTAACTTAGCTATTCCTGCCGCCATAATGTCAGCGTTTGCCGTTGACGTGTTCCGGTTTGAAGGATAAGGTACTAGGTAGCCGGTAACCCTTACTTTTGCTCGAGGCCTAACATCCCGGCCTAAGTTTGGCAACGCACCATTACCACCTTTGGTGTATCTAGACGGGGTGATTTTTTTACCAGCAGGAAATACGTCTGCTTGTTTGCCTTCCAAAGTCATAAAAAATCGGTTCACAAATGACAGAAAAATCGAGTTCAAAAAAATATCGAAAGTAAAACCTCATTTCCTTTCGTGAAAAGGAGTTCGAGTGAAAAATCGTTAAAATTCAAAATTTTGTTCTTTTACGACGTCAAATCAGTACATTTATAGTTTAATATAAGTATGGATGAACAAAAAAGGCTCGTCCAACTATTTATAACACCAAATTGAGCACTACACCCAACCGTACGTACGACGTGCCCAGTAAGTAACTAACGACCAATAAATTTCCCTCACTACCGTCATCTAATACTTATTCCCGTCCGGACGAAGGTTGCACCCTAATTGGGTGTGCATTAAACGCTTATGATCATATAAAATGATTTATTCCCGCCTCGTGCTCGTATCGGAACATCTAAATAACCCTAGCGTTACGACATTTTCATAGCACATTTTTTATATAAAAAGGTTTACGATTACTGTTTTCAGCCAAGCTTCAAATCCGGTTTCTCAAGTCAGGGGTAGAAAACCTAAATCTACTTTCCTACTTTTACTTCTCTAAAGTTTTTCTTGATGTTAAACTGTTTGTCCTTGTTGAGGAAATTAGGAAGGACGGAAATACATATAGATTAATTGAATATTAAAATTGAATAAGTAATTAAATTAAAATTATTTATGTGTATTGCCTCAAAGATATATTTTAAGCATTTTAACGCAATTTAGCACATTTTGGCTTGAAAGAAATTACATAAATGAACTGTTAATGTTGTTGAAGTGTAAACTTCTTTAGCGGCGTTGCGCACTTTTTTGGAATGGTTAAAAACTTCTAAACTCGCGTCAGGACACGTGACCTGATTTGTAAGACAAAATTCGTAAGACGGCGAAGGGCACTTGCGCGAATGTTTGTGTTGTCATGTTTGCGTACGATAGCGCTATAAATGAATATTATATTCTACCTCATAAATGATAGTACTTTCATACTGATAATTAAAGCAATTCGTGCAAAATTATTCCCTAATCATTCCAAAATATCAAAAATGCACAACGTTAATATTTAAGTTTTCACTTCTGCCGGCACTCCCGGAGTGCAACCCGTCGTTTTTTTGTTGCTTCATTTTTGCACAGATAGTTAATTTAAGCGTACACATTTAAGCGTATCTCAAGTGAGATAAGCTTAAATGAACTCGCGCTCGCATTGGTCTAAACTGGTCTGAAATATCTTGTTCGTAAACACCGCCAGTACGCACCAGCGCACTTTAGGTATGACGAGTATGTCTTTGAGTATTTATTATCTCAAAGAAGTATGCAAATTGTCTTCGGAACTAACCTGTCTTTATTTAATGAGAGTAAAAAACTGCTTAATCGATTTTCATGAAATTTGGTACACACATAAAGGGCAACTTGGATTAACACGGAATAATTTTATCCCTAAACAATGTTCCTGTGGGATCACGCGGTAAACGCCATGGGCAACAGCTAGTATCGCTATAAAGCCGCTCTCTATTTCTCTGTTTTAGTTGTACTATTAACCCTGACCGTCTTATTAATAAACATAGACTAAAAGTACTCCAACGTTTAAGTTGATATTATTGCCATTATTTCACAGAAATACAGACCAAAATTGAGACTTAAATTTATAACTTTATTCTATTTTTATTTATATTATAATACTGCTAAAGGAGCGAATTTAAATGCAGTTTTAATTATTAGATAGAACAATTCAGGGAGGTGTGTATGAGAAAGAAAATAACACAGATTGCACAGGTGTGAATGTCTCAGGCTGAGTAATTATTATTTATTATAATAATATACTAGTGAATTTAGACCACCTATCACATTGTAGGAATTAAGTGTCTTTGTATGCTAGCCGTGGGTACCCGTGAGCGTGCGATATGAGCGTGAAGATGCTTTTTGTTAGTAAATTTTTATATTATTTGAGCATATGTTTTTTGAAGAGAGTTAAAGGCACCCAACTTATTGATTTAATTTTGCGAAACAAATTTCATTACCGTCTACACTCGGTACACATATATTTAGACAAAATTCAATTTGGTAACCACAAAACGTTCGCGCTGGGGTTGCCAAATGACTGGATTTTCGCGGAATGTTCCGATATCGAGCGCTTTAGTGTTGTTAGCGGACGCGATTTGACCTAATTATATTAGTTTAGAGTGATATTAAATGTTATGCTTGATTTTATGGTAGATTTGTATATAATACCGCAATTACTATTTACTACTTGATTGATAAGGATTTGACTGTCTGTTTGGTGATGACGTACCTAGGCGCAGGAAGGCGACGTTTGACGAAGGTTGGGGATATGGATAAACATTGAGTCGATGATTACAGATGAAAATATTCCCAGATTGAAATATTTTTATATGTATTTCCATATGCTAAGTACGTTGTCGTTAAAAGTACTAATATTTTAACATCTGAAAACTTCAAAAATAATAATAAGATTTGCATAAATATGGCAAGGCGAATCTTAGATACAAAGCAAACTCTCCTATTTTTGTGCAAATATCTTGTACTACTTATGTTATTCATTATTACTGCATATAAAATTATTTCGTCATTGAATAAAATCATAATTTTATTTTCAAATAAATAACATTTGCTAGCATATTTAAAATCATAATTGATATATTGTATTGCAATGACAATACAAAATAATGTTTGTATATAATGGAATAAAAAATGTCAGTAAAATGAATTTCAATTTAACTACAAAAATACTGTAATTACGTATGTATATGCTTATTAACGTCATAAAAGAATTTTTCCAATAACCAGATCCTTTATTTTTCATTTTAAATTTTTAAACACTAATTCTTTAAATCTTTGTGATAATTTATTGTAGATTTTAAAAACTATTACGTAAGCATTTTATTATAAGCATTAAGTTTTCACGGAGGAAACCTAGGTCTGAAACGAAGGTAGATTCACGAATTCACTGTCTCATTCAATGTTGTGCTTATTCATTCAACTGGAAAATTTCTATGGAATTTTGATACAACGTCATATCGTAACTGGGCAATTATTACAAACGTGAAGAAAATACAGCTTTGAATAAGTTTGAAAATAATAATCTCAGACTCTTAAATTACTCTCTAAGGTGTATGGAATTTTGATACAACGTCATCTCGTAACTGGACAATTGCTATTACAAACGTGAAGAAAATACAGCTTTCAATAAGTTTAAAAAGAATAATCTCAGACTCTTAAATTACTCTCTAAGGTACAGGACTCCTAGCACACTGCCCAATCCTTGAATACTTTGTCCGACGAAAACAATGTACTTGGTAAACATAGTTTATACTGACGCATAGCCTCAATATATTTGAAGGCATTTGTTACAACGCTCAGCACGAAAACCGTGCGATATATTATAGCGTCGTTAGAATCTATTAGGGGGGCGTTTAAAAATAAGCTCCCGGGATGCAGAGATAGGCACATTAATGTGGCCATTTTTCATATGTTATTCGGGAATGTGGAACAATGCTACGCATGTGGAAGATTTGTGATTAGCAGTGTAAGGGTTAAAGCATGTTTTCGGTTTATTTTTATAAGAAAATGTTCTAAAACTGAAACGTGTTCTGAGTTGGGCCAAACAATAAAGGAACGTAATAGTCTGGCTGCTTCTCAAATTTCATTAAGCAATAGTCTGGCTGCTTCTCAAATTTAATTAAGCATAGGTATATTTTGATTTTGGTGAAATTTTTCTTTTTGTTACTTTTTAGCCGACTCCAAAAAAGGAGAAGGTTCTCAATTGGCCAATAGCCAACCGATTTGGATGATTCTTTTTAGAAAAATAGATATAGTCAGATTCCGCAGTGACCCCATATTAGTTTTATCATGGTTGCTTAAATTTATGTGGTATTCTTTCGAAAATATTTGCTATCTTTCGAAAAAAGAATTACTAAGAAGAAACCAAATTTTGGATAACGGTCTGCTTATATTACGATACCATCTGCTCGTGTCTTAAAAACAAATGCAAAATCTTCCCTGATATCAAATACGAAAAATGCTCACAAACCCCCGGGCGAACATCATAATATTGCCTAAAAGCAGATTTTTAAAAAAATTCTCTTTCTTTTTTGCAGGTAAGGCGAAAACAACGCAATCACTATGCATGGAATTGTAAATGGTGGGTATTATGGAAATCATGCGACAATCACCGGATATGTCGAGTGTTATTGTGATGGAGAAACCACGGAACGTTTTTTGAGATTTCGTTTTGGTAAGTACAAGTTTTTGTATTTTTACAAACATTTTCACATGGGAAATACTGTGTTAAAAAATAATAAAGTATACAATTTTATTTACAGACACTAATAAATACTTCTTGTACTTTCATCTATTTGTTAATGAGTTCGCCCATCATAAAAAAATACCCATAAGTCGCTAGTTATGATTAGTTATTTTTTTTATATTGGAAGGCAAACAAGCAGACGGTTATCCTGATGGTAAGAGATTCACGCCGCCCAGAGACACCAAAGGTGGTAATGACCAAGTTGAGGCCGGGAAGTTAGATCTCAAGCAAAAGTAAGTTTACTCCAAACCGGAACACGTCATGACGTTATGACGGCAGGAATATGTAAGGCGGTGGTACCAATCCGAGTCGCTGTAAAACTCTACCAGCTAGTCAGATGTCACGGTGTTAGTGACGGTAAGCCTATGCTCGCCTTTTATGAGGTGGCTGGCAGGAAGGCAGATGGTCTATTCTGCAAAGGAGCCCGGACCAACACGGTGGTTAGGCGTGAACGTTAGCCACACAACCAACGAGGCGGTATTTTNNNAGGCGGTATTTTTTCATATTAATAAGTTTTTCCCTAGTTTTTGAACCGGTTTTAAAGTTTAAGTTTTTTGCAGTCTTACATCGCTCAAGTTATTAAAAAATATGATTTCGAGTAGATCCGATAGAACAGCGGTAAATCGCTAATACAAATGTAGAAATGTTTAAATTAATTTAGTAAATTCGTCTAATGAACGGTGCCTTAGTTGTGCCTCTGCCTAGTATTTGGTGAAACGGTCGTAAATATAATTTTTGTAATATCGTTCCTATTATGAGTGCCCAGTACAATAGGCAAACAACAATATTCATCACATAATAAATCATACGGCCAAGTAAACCAATAAAAATATGATTTCGTACAACCCATACATAATCAACCCCAGTTAAGGGGGAGTGTGCGCAATTTGGCAGATAAGATCAAGCCCAAGCCGCGGGCGGGTGACGCCTCTTAAATTATTCAAACAAAATCCCGCAACGATATCTCTGTGATTGTAAATTTTGTTTTACAGATGTTTTTTTCTACACTTTCGGCCATGAAAAGTGTCATTGGCAAATAAGCTTGATTTATCTATCCGTTTAAAAAATTACTTCAAGGATGAGTTCTTTTTAAGGTTTAAAGATGGAATAATTTTCTGACAAATTTATAGGCTATAGATACGAATGTGCAATTTTTTATACTATGATCATATGATGTTAAGTTTGGTACTCAGATTTAGTAGAAGCTACGTAACAAATACAATAATTGACCCCGTGTTGATCCGAGTCTTGTGTGTTGAATATATTGTCTGTCTTCTTGGCTAGCATCTCGTAAGAGGCAAGCAAAAGTGGATTATTACCAACAAGAACATTATTGGTAGGATGCTGTGTAACTCCTTCAGATAGGGATCCACTATTACCTATTCTTCCCGCCATAATGAAAGTGTCATGTTCCGGTCCTTTAGGCCTTACAAATCAGTTGTGCGATCTATCGATGAAGTATCCCCGATCGTCTTTTTTCAACAGGAGAACGGTACTTGTCCGCTGTTCTTTCACAAAAATATATAGTTAATTGTAAAGGCTAAAATAAGTTGCATTGCCTAGCTAAGGTTAGGAAATTAAATATTTTTTTTAGTAAGTTTACTTTGATTTAATTTTGAAAGTGGCGAGCACTGAATTTGTATCGGTTGGAACAGGTAAGTGTTAGTCATAAAACGTCATTTTAAATATTTTGGATCTCGGACAGTAGCCATCGGATAAATGCTCTGACCTGTAGCTGAAGCTGATACATTTGAGAAAAGTAATTATAACTACACGTTTAATAAAACAAATACATTGATCCACGCCAATTTAATATGTTTATGTCCCTTAACATAGGGGAGACAAAAACTTTTGCAATAATCGGCGATGTAATATTTACTTTTTGGGTTACATTCTGTTTATTAAACTTAGTTTTTATTTATTTAGCTCGTCTAAGCTGAAAAACGCTCCTTACAACTTAATTCATTTATATAGATTTGTTCGTACGAATATTAATAACGATATCTTATCTGTGTGTGTCCACTATTTTTAGAATTGCAATATGTCGGTAGCATGATGACACAATGCTTTCATATGGATTAGAACAAGACGTCTGCTCTGTCTCGCGCTCGGACAGTTATAAACTAGTTGAACAACAAATCCTAAGAAATTTTCAAAAAAAGAATAAAAATATAACAGGTAAATTAATGTCCAATTACTGAAGTATTTTTATGTGTGTGTTGCATACGTATTACGAGTATATCATACGTTAATGGAATTATTTGGAACGTCATTTCTGCTTAAACGAAAGTAGTACTTTGTGTCAAATGTTGACAGACCCGTATAGCGACACTAACGAAAGGCAAAGCTTTGTAACAATTAAACTTGCGCTACTCTGTGTAAATTCCTGCTGTAATTTTATAAAAAAACGGTAGTTTATATGCTCAATAAAGTGCAAACGTCAATGATAAGCACAGTAAAACTCCAAAAACAGATACCAACTATTTCTTTGGGTGCCTTTTACGATTTGATATATTTTTTTTAAAACATAGAATTTTTTTCCGAAATGGTCCCACTTAATAATGCATAAATTTTTTAAGTTATATTGACGACCTCATTTATATGATAAAACTTACATGGTACCACCTCGAAATCATGACCTAGGTTACTAAAAAAACTATCAAAAGCCGAAAAATCGCGTAATAAACATGCAAAAACATGCAGTCGGATTGAAGACCTCCTTTTTTTTGGTTGTTTTACAACAACCATGGAATGGAACAGTGTATCACCTAATAGTAAGTTTTCATCACCACCACGGCATCCACAACACCAATAACAGGGCTGGACTCCATCAGTTCATCACGGTAGGGTGACATTATCTTTCAGCGCCCTTTAGTTGGTGATCTTAATTGGCTTTGTGAAAAAAATTTAAACCAGTTGTTTTCTTATAATATTATTCACCCTTATTATATCTTTTTATTTAATAACTGTAGTTAGTATTAGATTAAAGTACCTGGATGATTTTTTTTTGTTTTTTTATAAATTGTGTTTTTTTGGAAATTATATTTAAGTACGAATGAATTACACAATTAGTCTAACCTCAAAGCAAACAATCATTGACTTCGTTACTTAACAACGGACTTCGTTACTTAAGTCGATAAAACACGAATAAAACACGAATATGACATTTTCTAAAAATGATTCCTAGCTAGATCGATTTATCGCCCCCGAAACCCCCTATATACTAAATTTCATGAAAATCGTTGGAGCCGATTCCGAAATTCCAATTATATATACAAATTATACAAGAATTGCTCGTTTAAAGGTATAAGATAAAGTTATGACTGACTTGCCTTAAGCACGGGCAGCATAGATGTTTTTATGTTACTGGAAGGCAAACAAGCAGCCAATAACAGACAGTCATCAAAGGTGATAATGGTGCATTGCCAACCTGAGGCCGGGATGCTAGGCCTCGAGAAAAAATATGTTAACCGTCTATGTCACCTTCTAAGCCGGAACACGTCAACGGCAAGCATTGGACGTTAAGACGGCAGGAAAAAGTAGGACGGTGGTACCAGTCCGGGTGAGTCGCTGCGAAACTCTGCCACCTAGTAAGATGTCACGTTGTTAATGACGTTAAGTCTATGCTCGCCTTTTACGAGCTGCCTGTCAGGAAGGCAAATGGTCTATTTTGCAAAAGAGCCTGGAGCAACACCGGGGAAAATGTATTAAACTAACACTTTACAATTTTTATTTAATAACTGTAGTATTGGATTAAGTAAAGTTTTGACCTATAACTGTATTTTCTCTACCCAGGGCTGGGCCATAAACATGGGAAGCATGATGTATTGCGAAACTTTATAAATTGAGTTTCTTCTTTCTCATATCGAAAAACCGCTAACGATGACTAGTTCAACAAATGTATTGCGAGAGTTAGGAATTTTCTTTTAAAATCGCACGATTAAATATTGCCTTGCGTCGGGATGATAGACATCTTAATTTAAAAAAAACATTTTAACAAAATGAAGGAGTTTTGGCGCCATCGTGAATGAAGATGGTTGTAATTTTTTCGTTGTGAATTTCGTATTTGTAATGAGTGAAATTAGTTAATTTAGGTGGGAATTAGATTAATTTTGTTCAGTGAAAGTTCACAAATGAAATGATTATGAAGAAATTAGTGTATCGTCTATTTCCTCGCTGCCGTCAAATCTTACTAGATGAGCTTGAGTAACGAAGCCACCTCTTTTCGCTTTAAGAATTAACTAAGTTGACATTGGCTAAATAAGTCGTGAAAAACGACCGAAAGCCATATTTATAATAGAAGAAGAATAACTAATTGAAAAGCAGAACACGGTACCCAACATTAACTAGAAATTGTACAAGTTTTACTTTTTAATGGCCCCAGGTGTAACAAAACAAGCTGGTCTTTACTCAAGACCCTGACCTGACATGACTTTGTACATAGTGACTAATGACTGCATAAGAATTAACTAACTTGACATTGGCTAAATAAGTCGTGAAAACGACCGAAAGCCATATTTATAATAGAAGAAGAATAACTAATTGAAAAGCAGAAGACGGTACCCAACATTAACTAGAAATTGTACAAGTTTTACTTTTTAATGGCCCCAGGTGTAACAAAAAAAGCTGGTCTTTACTCAAGACCCTGACCTGACATGACTTTGTACATAGTGACTAATGGCTGTATAAGAATTAACTAACTTGACATTGGCTAAATAAGTCGTGAAAAACGATCGAAAACCATATTTATAATAGAAGAAGAAGAACAAAATGAAAAGCAGAAGACGGTACCTAACATTAACTAAAAATTGTACAAGTTTTACTTTTTAATGGCCCCAGGTGTAACAAAACAAGCTGGTTTGTTAACGCCGCTCGTGATTTCGTCAACATCACCTGTTCTGTGTTGTCATAATACCATTTATTATGTTCGACTTTACAAATATTTGAAGCGAGGGAGTGCGAAATAAGGATTTCTAGGGCCTTAATTACATTATGGAGTTTTTTGAAGTACCTGAGGCTCACTTATTAGGGTAGGAGGGTAGCTCAGGGGGTTTACGAAAATTCTGTTAATTTAATCTATTTTGTACGGTATTATTGCCTGGTCCTTTGCCTATGTTAAAAAGCTTTTTTGCTTAGGCGTGGCTACTTAAAGTTTGGACTATAAAGATAAAAAATAAAATGTTACAAATTACGTCGCAATTGGTCTAGGCGTTGAGATGGGAGTTCCGAGCTTCCAAACATGCACATTTTTTATCATAAGTGTATATTTAATTTTAAAGTTCTAAATTTCCAAAAGAACAAGTTAATCAAGTGGACTAATTTCCCTATAAAAATACCGTAGCTTATAGAAAACATTTTTCCCGCTTTTAACTTTACTACGAATAAAATAATCGTTTTCCAGATATAGCTAGAAGACATAAAGAAGCGATCCTGTTCGGCTTTTAAGTTTAAGAATAAACAGAAAAACAATAATAGGCGACTTATGAAACATCCTAGTAAAAATATCTTCATTTCAACGCCAACACATTTAAAAAAATTTATAGTGTTTGCAATTAGTGGCAACCCTGACACGAAATCTTAAAACACCATTCGTCATTAATAAACATAGACTACAGTTATTTCATTAATATTATATTATTTATTGAAGACTACTAATTACACTGTAATACGGTATAATATCAACTTAAACCTTTGAGTTGTTTAATCAATGTTAATGAATGTTAAGGATCGTGATTTAAGGTTTTGTTTTAAAAGAAAATTGCTATTTGTATTAAGTGGCAACCCTAACATAAAATCCTAAAACACTATAGACTAAAGTACTTCTAATAATAACACTCTAATACAGACAACTATACTCTGTGGTCTAGCGGTTCAAATGTTTGACTTGACTGCATGAGGTCCCGGGTTCGAATACCGGGTCGGGCAACGAAAAGAAAATTTGGATTTTCCAATTTTCTTATAAAAAAATATTGCTCGGGATTGGATATGTGCCCGGTTGGCGATAGGCTTTCCACCTATCACTTAGTGTCTTCGGCTAATCATGGGTGCCATGGTTGTGCCTCTGTCTACGTTTTCGGGGATATGGGCGTGAACAGGGACGGCGATTGGGTAGGGCGCGGTTGGGCAACCGCCCAGGGCGCCAAGATGTAAAGGGGCGTCAGATCCTGTAGGCTATATATTATTTACCTTTTAGTATGGTTTTGAACAGCATGTAGGGGGTGCCGTATTAATTTCGCCCCAGGGCGCTGCTATTACTAAAACCGCTACTGGGCGTGAAGTTACTTTTTTACTGACAATAATATCAGTACAGAAATATTAAATCAACATTGGAGTTCCTTAACCTATTTTTATTAAAACAATACAATTTTTAGCAATAAGTATAATTTCTAGGGGTGAAAAATATGTACTACGACCCTTGTCAAACAAATAAAAAAATTGAAAGTGGCAACCCTAACACGTAACCCTAAAACACGATCGGATTCTCACAGTAATTGGCTGTTGTCGTCTCACACATACAATCGGTAAGTTAACCCCCCAGTTTAGATCATACTAATTAACTACAACGCCTAACAACGAATGGAAATTAAAGCTGAGCTGGAATCGAACCGATATGCGATCGCTTAGCTACCTCTTGCTAATTAAAAATACGGAAACCTGTTGTATATTTATTAGTTTAGATAATTTTGAACTTTATATGGATGGGATAAGGTGGGTATTTGTGTATGGTTTAAATTCCTATTGTGATACAAGAAAGGCTAACTGGCTTTTAGATGGCGCTGAAGGTAAAATATTTTGTGAGTATCGTTTTGTTTTTTAATGCTTTTTGTATTCTGTAGTTTAGTTGTAATTGTTTTCTTTTGTAATATAAGAAATTGTTATTTAAGTTTGTTACTCGGAATAAAAATAATAAGTAAGTACATATCTTCACGCCCATATCCCCGGACGGGTAGGCAGAGACATAACCTGGGTACCCACGACTATTTTTTTTATAATATTGGAAGGCAAACAAGCTGACGGATTTCCTGATGGTAAAAAATTCACGCCGCCTAGAGACACCAAAGGTGGTAATGGTGCGTTGCCAATCTGAGGCCGGGATGTTAGACCTGAAGCAAAAGTAGGTTTACCGGGTACATTACCCTCCGAACCGGAACACGTTATGGCGTTATGGCGGCAGGAATAGGTAAGGTGGTGGTACCAATCCGGGCGAG
>NJDD01003842.1:228514-253681 GCA_002245505.1 Calephelis nemesis | reverse complement strand
TGTATTATATTCTAATCTACATATTATGTACAATTGTAATTTATAATCTCCAACGACATGACGATGTCTATAAGCTTGACTGGGATAGAGAAAAACACAAATACGAATACAGGTTGAACGTGTAGGAACTAAAGACACCGTAATAATTGTCAAATTACAAACCACTTCGGAGTATAATAGATATACAATAGATAGATATATAGATAGATAGATAGATAGATATACAATACATACTCAATTTATTTTTTGACGAAATACATTCATATTCATTATAATTTACTTAAAATTAACGGTACTGAAATACGTATAGTAAATATACTTGTTACGAAATCTAGTTATTACGACTGTATTGAAGTTTCGAAGCACTTATTATTTAATGTCTCCTACAAAAGAAAAAAAGGCGGTATCTGGAATTGAGTTTAGTTTTTTCCCTTGTTTGTGAGATTTTAAGCAAATGAGTGTTTTTTTCTTATATGACTGAATGGTAGAGCTTCCCATTGATCCACCTGAATTGGAACCATCAATTTCTCTGCTCCTTGTGCCGTAACTGTTGCTCACCATTGTCGTTTTATAGTTTGAACTAAATGGTAGATGGCAAAGCTACTCATGTGTCTTCTTAGGCATAGATTGGCAACATACTATTACCAATTTGATATCTAAAGTGACGGGTGATTTTTAACATCAGCGAAATTTCTTTGCCTTTTAATCTCATAAAATGATGTACAACAGATCGACGCAAATATTATTTAAAGTAGCAGGTTTGAATTGCAAATCATGTTTAAAGTAAACAGAGATTTCCTAAGTGCCGAGTGAGAGGATGTGGCTTGGGAGAGGCTCCGGCGCCCAGCTGCAACCTCAATTAGACCAGAGAGCTCCGACTCTACACCTACTGCTCCACTACTAACGACTTTCGATAACATATGATTTTTTAAGTGAAAACTTCTTTAGCGGCGTTGCGCATTTTTTTTACTTTATTTACTAGTAGGTAGCGTACTGAAGTTTCATGGTTTACAGAACACTACTAGGTAGGTACTAATAGTACTAATAAGGTGAACTATACATTTTAAGGATTGTTGTATTGTAGTGCGAACCCGAAAAATGTCCGATTAAGTACAAGACTATTGTATTATGCCACACAGATACTGATAATGAAAGCAACTCGTGAAAAATTATTCCCTAACCATTCCAAAATATCCAAAATGCACAATGTTAATATTCAAGTTTTCACTTCTACCGGCACTCCCGGCGTGCAACCCGTCTTTTTTAAGAAAGTGGCATTTGGTAGAAGTTGGTTTAGATAAAAGTATTCAAGTATTAAAAAGTGGATCAACTTCTACTATATCTCATGCTTTGGTATATTATTTTCAACTTAATTTATAATTTTGTAACAAAAAAGCTTTATCGTAACGATAAAAAAATGTAACATTAAAAACTTTGACCTAATTATAGATTTCCAGCTGTTGCAAAAAAAAATATGTACTGCATATTTATTTAAGGCTTTACATAGATAACCCTGCGGGGCTATTCAGTATATTTTAATGATGATCACTGGAAAAAGTTTACATCAAATAGTTGTCAAATGACCTGTTTTGAATTTGCTACCTCCATTGTATTTCTGTTGGTCACAGGAGATAGCAAATCTAAAACACTTTATTTGACAGCTATTTATTAATGTACACTTTAGAGAGTGACTGATAATTGCTGAAAATATACTGAATAACCCCCCTGGACTGATTACACGAATTATTGATCTAAAAAAGTAAGCATTTCATTTTACTTGTGCTATATTTTATAGTCGCAAAATTTTAATACATGGAAATACTCAAAAGAGACTGAAATAAATGAACATGTATTACTCTCTACATGTACTGACATGAAAGTTTTTACACATTATGAATTGAAAAAATTAACCTAAGCAGAGGATGACTTATATGAAATAATTGAAGGTCAGGTCAGCCTTGTGAGCCTGAACTCGAAGTGCAATAACTGTGTTCGAGTTCAATGTGTAGGGGTTGTATCTGAAATGAACATTTTGCATAACCATTTTGGCATATAACAGCATTATTTGTATAGGGTGTGCAAACACTGTTGTAACCATTGGTTTAAATCTACGATCCGTAGATTTTAAGCTATGATTTTATTGCCATAGCTTCTATCGTAGATTTTATTGCCATAGCTTCTATCGTGGACTATGAGCGTGGAGACCGAATTCAGAAATTTGGTAACGAAAATAACCTAACACTCCCCACTCCAACCAGCACAACTGTGTTCCTTTTTAGTTTTGCCATCTGTCAATGAATAGCAGAACTTTTAATGACCTTTTGATCATGCTTTTGTTTGTAGTTCAGCAACTCGCCTCTAGATGGCATTGATTGTATTAGCGTTACTGCGCATGCGTATTCCCCCTCTTCGCCCTGCAATCTGATGACTCATGCCTGCTTATGCTATAGCTTTACCGCGGCAGTCTCCAAGGACTACACGTCTTTTCTATTTATAATTGAATGATGGACACCAAGTTTCCTTCAAGCTTACCTTTGTTGGAAGGCATTTTTACAATCGTCTAGATCATCTTTAAGGCTTATTTGTCAGTTATTTGTTGCTTCAGAAGGAAACGTTATCAGCAATGTTTAATGATTAGAAGGAAAACAAGATGAATTTTCTTATTTAAGGAAACTAGCTACGCCGACAGACGTTGCCCCGTCCTAAACCTGAAAACAGATTTGTCATATGAACCTTTCTGATAGCAATTAGCACGTTAAAAAAGAATTATCGATCAAGAGAAATAGGGATACAGTTTCTTTTATGTAAGATAAATAGCGCTTATTGAAACCAAAGTTGCTTGTGATAAATTGCTTACCTAAGACCAAGAATTAAAGCTTTCTACCATGATCTAATAAGTCTACCCTCCCTAACAAAACATGATAGTGGCGAGTACTGACGTTGTTGCCGCAGAAATGGATTAGATGGCCGTACTAAACCGGTCATTTGTCTTACAATATTATGTAGGTGACAAAAACCGAAGCTCGTATGAGCTGGTTAGTAGGAAAGCATTTGGCCTGTATTGTGCAATTCACAATTCGATTCAATGTTACAGACATTTCATACTCATTCACAAAGTAACCACTTTTTGTCGTCTTAAAACGGGACCCCATTTTTTAATCAAATAGCAGATTTAACCTCTTTACGTACCATTTTATGGTAGAAAAACATATTTATTTAATATGGAAAATTTAAAATGCTATCAATAATAACTATATTTATGTGTCACGTGAAACATAGCGCCTTTCAATACCAGATATGGCCAAAATTCAGTTAATTTTCGCGTCATTTCATAGAGACGAGAGATTTTTGCTCCAGCAGAGGGTTATCTTTGCATAAGCCAAGACAAACAGCCGAAAAAACATACGATCCTGGTCAAACCGGAACGTCTGGTCACATTACTCGCCGACCAAATAAATGGATCCAATTAGTTAATAGCAGTTCAATTTGTTTGGTTATAGCTAACGCTAATAATAAATGGTAGCCGATTCTCGCATGAGGCACCTCATTAACGAGTACATCTGTTGGTTATTAAATCTTCTCGGCACCGACATTCCCTTTGACTGCTTGTATCCACAACATTAGTAAACTTGTTTATTACAGCCGGGATATAGATTTAACACGTGTTATATCCGATTTATTTGAAGTAAGTTTTATTTAATTTATTCATTAAGCAGCTTTTATTTGGCTGAAATGAAACCAACGCTCAAGACAACCTTGGCAAATGAAGAACGAAGAAATGAAGTCCGATAAGTCTAGTTTCTTTAATTATCAATTTCGCCCGGATTATATACCGGCTTTTAATGTTTATAGCTTTTAATAAATTAAGATAAAATTAAGAGCAGGCAAGACTTTTTATAGCTTCTGTATAAAACAAGATATTGAAAATATTTTAGGGCAAAACAATTTAAAAGCAATAACTTCTTTAGTAGAATTAATTAAATTGTGTATTTTTTTGACTATTTTTAGGTAGGTACATTATTTAAACAAGTAGTATATGACAAACTTAAGTATTAACATTGTTTATTTTTTTAATGTATTTACGTGTATATGTGGGGACTTTTGATTGAATTACCAATTAATTTAGTATTCAATTAAATATCGAAGTCCACAGATCCTACACTATCAATATACAATGAGAAGCCATAAATACAAGATAGACAATGTCAAAAAACATTATAAAAGAAACAAGCTCAGTCTTTACAAATAGGATATTTAGTTCACCCATGTAGTAAAAAGACATCAATTTTTACATTTCAGCGAGTCCGCCAGAAGTTTCACCGAGTTTGTATCTTTTTTGGTTTTCTTCACAAAACATAAGAAATCAGTCAACTAGATATAATGTAATAGAAGTTGAAACTATCACCTCTGTTCGTATTTTTAAGAAAAAAAATCAGCGTAGTAATTAACTTGGAAATCGAGTAGGTATAATAGTGCTATCTTATAATCTATACATATAATAAATCTGTAGAAGGGTCAATTCTGTACATTGAAAATATTGAAAAAATAAACAACAGGGGGTGTTACTGGATCGATACCAAACCCACCCAAACATGTGATTAAAAAAATTTTTGTCTGTCTGTATGTTCAGGCATCACGTAAAAACTACCACATTCGATTTCGATGAAACTTGGTGTAATTATACCTTATTATCCTGGGCATAAAATGGGATACTTTTTATCCTGGAAAAATGTGAAGAAAAAAAAAATTAGTTTTTCAGTTTTAGACCGACATCCGCGTGGACGGAGTCGCAGGCGGAAGCTAGTGTATGTATATAATGTTTGTTGTGCAATGTAGGTAATAATGTGTAGTGTAGGTGTTAGTGCGCTAAAATACATTAAAATAACATGTGACAACTTTATTAAATTATATTTAAATAAGTATCTTCACGCTCATATCCCCGAAAAGGTAGGCAGAGGTACAACCAGGGCACCCACGACTAGTCGAAGATACTAAGTCTTACAATGTGATAGGTGGCAAGCCTGTCGCCAATCGGGCACATATCCAATCCCGAGCAACATTTTTTTCATTAGAAAATTAGAAATTTCCATTCCATTCCCAATTTCCTTTTTGTTGCCCGACCCGGGATTCGAACCCGGGAACTCACGCAGTCAAGTCCAACAACTGAACCGCTAGACATTGTAAATATCAACATTAAACATAATCTGTATCTTACATATAAAAATGAATGTCTATTGTCTTTAGTTACTCATCACGCGTTAACGGGTGGTCGAATTATTTTACTTATGTTTTTTGTTGTGTTACTTATGGTCAGGAGAATGTTCATATGAAAAAATTAAGTTAATCTTAAAAATATCTTTACGCCCATATCCCCGAAGATTTAGTCAAAGGCACAATTTAAGCACCCAAGACTAGCCCAACACTAAGTACCACAATGTGATAGGTAGCAACTCTATCGCCAACCGGGCACACATTCGATCCCGAGCAACGTTAAGAAACATTTTCTAGTGTTATTATTGAAGTTTATCTTAATTCAATACACTAAGTTAGGTCTGTCGGGTCAGTGAGTATCAAATAAGTAGGGGAGACCGAGGTGAGTTGTGACAGAGGAGGGTTGTGACATTGTCGATTTTTGGGAATCTATATACTGTTTGTAAATTCGCAATGGTGCACGTTTGCGAGCTCGAGACTTGAGCTCTTCTCATGAGTTTACGGCTTGTGAAGTTTACTATACTCGCTATCCTCTCTATAAATTATTTGTACGAAAACTTTAAACAGCGCCTCTATTGGTTAGTAAAGGAAACACATTTTAGACCAAAAATGTCATAGATTTCAACAGGTAACTTACCGAACGTAATTTATATCAACTCATGGTAAAGGCTTTGAAGTGATAAACGTACACTATTGCGATCTCTACTTTTGTTAATAGGTTCCAAAAAATCAAAGATGACACAACTCTCCTTTGTCACAACTCACCTCGGTCTCCCCTACTACATGCTTTTAGGAATTAAAAACTGATCCAAAAACTTGCTGTGGTGTGATGTAAAAAAAATAATTAGAATCGGTTTCTTGCAGTTTTACTGCGCTAAAAATGTACTTAATTTCATTAAATTTACCAAAATATATAAAACAATCTGCAACCGTCTCCAAACCTTACCAGTAGGGACTTTTAATCACTGTCAGCGAGAAGTTAAAAACATCCTTTTGCAGACAAATGAAATAAGTAGTGGGATGCTGGTTATCTCTCGAGTCAGGTTTACATAAAAACCGCTCTTTATTTCCCACAATTAGGTTTATCTCGGTTTATGTTTGACCTCTAGCGACACCCACGTTCAGTATTTTTGAAATGAAATGAAATGAAATGAAATGAAATGAAATGAAAATTATTTATTTGCGGAATATGTGTGTTAAAAAGTTGTTAATAAGATATTTAAGAATACAACATATTCTACCACATTGTGGTGTGCAAATATTTAGTTAATTTATGAAGTTACACATTTCTATAAAAACGCACATTTAAATCGCAGCACTTATTTCCATTTTTAATAAACATTTTATTTATTTATAAACATAAGTTGCATAATTTATTATAATTAAATTTAAAGGTAGATTAATTTTTAGTCCTATCTACCGTACACTACCACCGTTTCCAAACCTAGCCAGTCGGGAGAAGAAACGGCGAAACAAACTCCCCGGCAACCATGATTTTGTTACTTAAATTAGGTTTAAATTTATAAAAAATATTTGTACATATTTTATTTATTTATGCTTGTCAGCAAGAAAATCTTTTACACTATAATATGTCTTCTCTTCTCTTTTAATTAAGCTTTGCGTGTGTCTCATTTCTAAATTCACTCATAAACCTCGTCTAGTGTAAAAATTAACATTTTCCTAGTCTAGTTCAACAACATTACTTAATTTTAACATGTTTTAGTTGCACAAGATTCAGACCATAATGCTTAAAGTGATCATAACTAAAGAAACATACTCGTATTATGAGTCTGTTACAAATTTAGTAATGATGACTTCGAAATGAATTCATTAATAAAATTGAAACTAGCTTATCTACTGGATACATTGACATTAGTTAACCAAATAATTTTGAATGATAGGAATTCGTACAATTGCTCAAGAGTACTGCTTGCTTGTACATTTACAAGATACATTTTTTTATGATATTGGAAGGCAAACAAGCAGACGGACAGTTTCTTTTTAATCGACTTAAAAGGAGGAGGTTCATAATTCGACTATATACTTTTTTGGAAGTTTTATACACGGTTAGTCGGGCAATAACAAATTGTACAACAAATTTAATTTTAATTTTATATATTAATTAAATTAACGTACGACTATTGATTTCTAAGTATTCTTTATGTAGAATCTATACTTGTTATCGTCGGCACTTGGAAGAATTCCATCGTATACACACTTTTTTGTAGTAAATGTTATATACTGGATAAAATGTATAGTGGATAAGTACAAGAGTTACTACAAAAAAGTGTAGTGTTATATATGTATACTAATAAAATAATACCTATATATTACTTTATGTAGGTAATATAAAAATAATGTCATGTAACAATTCATACTTTTTATCTATATTGACGAAGTTTTTAGTAATAACGTTAAGTATCTACGTGTTTCTATAGATAATCATTTGGTACTAACGGTTATAGGGTTGTTTTGCAGCCGATGCAAGTAATTCGGAATTAATTTCATATTAAATATATTAAACCAAGTTTATTATCTAACACACGTTCCAGTACCTGATGTTTTATGCAATAGAAAGTAAGGTTTTGTCTTGCAACAATATTTATGGAAAGAATACCCAAGTAGAAAAGTAAGTATCTCACCCCCATATCCCGAAGAGGTAGGCAGAGGCACAACCAGGGCACCTACGACTAGCCGAAGAAACTAAGCCCCACAATGTGATAGGTGACAAGCCTATCGTCAACTGGGCACATATCCAATCCCGAGCAACATTTTTTTGTATTAGGAAATTGGAAAAAGCCCAATTCTCTTATTGTTGCTAGACCCGGGATTCGAACCCGGGACCTCATGCAGTCAAGCCCAACAACTGAACCGCTAGACCACAGAGGCGATGTTTTTAATTGATTTAAGCTACTTTTGAATAGAAATAGAGTTCATTTATTCATAGTACTTCCATTTCACAGTAACGAAACAAATTACGCGGTAAAAATATATAAAAATACAAAATATCTACTTACATATTTTGTCACTTCGCGTTAGTTATGAGTGGGTATCGCTCGCCACTCGGCACTAGCTAATGACCTTCCCTTACACAAGAGATAAGTAATTGGTATCATCTTCGTTCCCGGTGTCTGTGTTTCATAAAATAAAAATAGTAAATGAAAATTATTTTTTATAATATCTTACACAACTGACGGGTTTGTTTGCCAGCAAGGAAAGACGTTTTTGTATTTTTTTATTATTATTAACTAATACTAATAACACCACATGCAATATTATACACAAAAAAACATATAATGCTGCTTTGAAATTTTTTTATTTTTATAAAAACATGACTTCTTTTTTATCGTCTCGTTAGTTGAACACTTTGAGTATTAAGCCAGTTAAACGGTAGGTACCTGTAATAAGGAAACTTAGTTTATCACAAGCATATGTAATTAATTAAAGAAAGAAAATTATTTATTTGCGGAATATGTGTGTAAATGAGATGTTACAAAGTATTTATGTATATCAACATATTCTACCATTTTTTGGTGTGCAAATATTTTAATATTAAAATGTGTTATATACCTGACAGTGTATTATAAATTGTAAACACGTGTATTGTATACCTTCTATAATTACGTTTTTAACGGAATTTGCTCTGTATAATAATGATAAAAGTTTGCAGTGTTATTTTCATAAAAGATATTTTATAGTATTATACCACCAAAGTACTAACAATTTGATGGAAAGTTATATTCTAGTCCAATATGGAGATATTAGAATCTAGAAATGACTTATTCACTATTGTTTTCCATAGATTTCATTACGCATTCAACATATGACTAAATATAGATTATTTTATTAATCTTCTTGTTTGTGTGTCATAGGCAATTCAAAAGAAACAAAAATTCGATCTTGTCATTTCCAGTGTAAAGCAATAACCAAACGCTGAGCTTTCAGGGGCCCTACCATGAACGCTTAAAGCAGTATTATTTCCATCTTGCTAAATGTCTGCCTTTATAAGCAACTTTATGGTATACGTCATAAGGTTGTCTTTCTCGACTGACAATTAGTATTGTTGAAATAGTACTGTTTTAAGAGCTTATGGTAACCCCCCAGGTGTAAAACTATCACTGATAATGAACAATAACAATATAACCTGTCAAATATTTTCTGTACAGAAAATATTTTTCCTCGGAGATTAAAAACGGTCAATAAAATATACTTTTACTGATAAAATATTGATTTGATTGCTCGCATGAAGTCGATTGACTTTTTGATATAACGCCGACCTTTACCACGGTCCCAGGAGACATGTTCGCTCGCCCTGTGTGTCGGAATCTCCCTGCGATAGTCTGTTAAATACCATTTGCTTGAAAGCTTGTAAGAGGCGAATACAAGTTTAACTGTCACTAACACAACTTGATATAAGTATTGACTTTGTTATAAATAGCTCAGGGGGGCTATTCTGTATCTTTTCAGTGTTGATCACTGGGTAAAGTGTATATCAAATAGCTGTCATATGACGTGTTTTATATTTGCTGTCTCCTACAACAATAGAGATACAATGGAGATAGCAAATACAAAACACGTCATATGACAGCTATTTGATGTACACTTTAGCCAGTGAATACCACTAAAAAGATACTGAACAGCCCTCCTGGACAAATAACACAAATTGAATCTAACCCCAAATCACGCAAATCATATGCACGTGCAATATAAGTGAACGATACTGTAATAACAAGTAAAGTTAGTAGGAGCATTTCCATTATATTTATTAAAATTAAATCACTTCCATTAAGCAGATTTCGAAAAAAGGTATTCAACTTACTTTTAGAGAAAAATTATTTTATTATACAAATATATAATAAAATTATATTATACAAAGATTTTCTTGCAGATAAGAATAAATGATAAAGTATTTCTAATACGAATCTAATTTAACTTCAGAATGCTGGGTGCGCAGGAGTTTGTTTCGCTGTTTCTTCTCCTGTCTGGATAGGTTTGGAAACGGTGGTAGTTTACAGTAGACAGGGATAAATAAATTTATGTTAAAAAAAATTGTTTGTATTAATCAATAATCATGTACCTAATCAATACTATAAGCAGTGTTTAAAATAATTAATATAACTGTGTAATTTAATTAATAACTATTAAAATATTTGCACACCAAAAGTTGGTAGAATATGTAGAAACACACTCATATTCCGCAAATAAATATTTATCTTTCTTTCTTTCTTTTAAAAGTATGAGTACAAATCTAGACATGTTTTGACTTTATTTCCCTGACTCATTTACTGATTCGGTACCAAAATTTAATAACAATTAAATTAAATAATTTAATGAACAAATTCAACAAAAACAGTTTTAGAAACGCCACTATAGAGAAGATTATTAATGGCAGATTGTCAAAATTGGCATGTTGTCTCTCCGTGTCAGTCTTTCATAAAGTCTTCAATAAAATTAATTTCATTTTTAACGGAGTTAAAAAAAACGAGGAAGTTCGATACACCGATTTCTCCGTGGTTTCTGAATCGATTTGCATAGTTGGGTTTTTGTTTGATGCGGAATAGTTTCGAATTGGTCACATAAAAATTTAATTCAGTTTTTATTTTATAAACATTTTTTATATACTTACACCTATCCAGTTGTTTTTTTTTGTTAAATTAAATAATATCAGAAATAAACTAAAAAGTAAAAAATAATAAAAATTTCAGATAAATTATATACTACCTATTATTTATATGTGCTATGTACTAATAGGTTTGAAGTGGGTGCCAAGCCAATTTGATACTTACTTATAATATAATTATTAGTTTAAGGCTCGACACCGACTTTCAACCTGTTAGTAAATAGCACATATATATAATAGGACTACCTATATAGTTAATAAATTAATAACATTAAATTTTTAATATTCTTTACTTTTTAGTTTTGAAGTCGGTTTTTATTAACGCAGTTATTTTTAAACTGATTACGTAATTATATTGCACGGCATAATATTATAGTAGAATGTGTCCGTGCAACAATAAACTTAAAAACAGCTTTGTGACATTCAAATTTATACAAAAAAAAATTGCATTGTTTTCTTATTCTTTCCAAGTATCACTGTATTTACATCATTAAGCGTTAAAAGTGCGTTAACAACCCGAGGCTGAGATGTTAAGCCTCTTGCGTAGTTAATGGATATGCTCTACAGTCTACACCGAAACATTATTATTAATGACGCTCGCAATAGGTTCGGCTGGAAAAGGTAATGTAATAAGCTATTACCAAAAAGCAGTTCGGGCGAACAGTAGGACTCATCTATCTAGATTTCTAGAGATTTCACTAGCAATGACGTCATTACATTCCCTAAAATACTTAAATTAGACTTTTTGTGTCGCAAGAACCACTTCTAAAATTATGAAAACGACGCGCAATTGTAAGTAAAACATACAATATTCCTAATAGTACTCAAATGTCAACGTTATCTCTAATAAAAAAATTCAACCCCAGAATTTGAAACCTTGAAACCTCGATAGTTGATCTCAAACTCTATAACAGAAGAATGAAGGCTGCAGGTTTAATTCTAGTCTGAATTTTAAATAATCTATATACTACTATTTGTATTTGCAAACATGGGCGCCATCCAATATAAAATAATAATAATAATAATTTATTGTCACAAAAAATTTTACATTATTTAGGTAGCTTTTGACTTCTACACTAGTTAATTTAAACTGTTTTATAGAAGCCAGTGCCCCCCTTCCAATAAACAATTTTTATTACATAGATATAATCAAATTTAATTTAGTTATTTTTATTTTATTTTAAGCATGCATGTTTGTATATTGGTTTGTGTGTGTATGTGTGGGTGTGTGTTTGTGTATGTGTATGTGTGCGTTTGTGTATGTGTGCGTGTATATTTTTAATTTATCATTTTAATCCCACTATCAACTTTTCACACATTTCATAGTCAAGTCTGTCAAGCCATTCATAAACGATTTTTTTAGACTGTAAGTATTATTGTTTTTTATAGAGGTAAAATTTTCCATAGCATTATATAATTTTGGGGCCAAATAGTCATAGAACCTTTTTCAATTTTGTTTCAATTGTGTTTGTTTTAATCACCTTAGAAGTATTTCTCCTACTAATGTTAACTTCATAAACTGGTGTCAGTGAAGCATGATGTCTTTTAATTACATTATAAACAAATAATTTTCTCACACTAAGTACTTTAGCTTGTTCATAAACTTTAACTGTAGGATGCCTATAGGGTAGATGGAGTGCAACTTTAAGAACGGCTCTTTGTGCTCTTTCAAGTGTTAATAGATTCGTTTTTTTAGCTCCACCCCATGATGTAATGCAGTATGTAAGAATACTTTCAGCAAGTACCTTATATACATTATAAAAAATAATAAAAGTTAAGGCTGATAATCTGAATAATACAAATATACGAACACAAACATACATACATAATATACATACACTCGAAAAGCATTACTCTTGCGCTCGTTCAGTTAAAAGTATATTTTTTTTTCTATGTAATTTCTTCCCGGACAGGGGGGTGTAAATGCACCCCCTTGCACCGTGCTGCCGGCGCCCATGTTTGCAAAAGTGTGTACGTAACAAAGTTCCATTTTAACATAAAAAATGAATTCTTGGACGGAAAAATAAATATACCTAATATCAATAAGGTTTAACCTTAGAAAAGGACACAAGCTACTTTTATGTCGATATCTCACCCAGTTGCGAGACTTTTTTTAATGACTATTATATTGCTAGCCTTGCGGTTTTTACAACTTCGCTGGTATTTTACGATAAGGCTAATACGCTAACAAAGCTCCAAACAACATCTTATATTACAACTAAAAGGCTATTAAAATCACTGCATAGTATAAAACAAAGTCGCTTCCTCTGTCCCTATGTCCCTTTGTATACTTAAATCTTTAAAACTACGCAACAGATTTTAGTGCGTTTTTTTAAAAGTTTTTTTTATGTTATAGGAAGGCAAACAAGCAGACGGATTTCCTGATGGTAAGAAATTCACGCCGCCTAGAGACACCAAAGATGGTAATGGTGCGTTGACAATCTGAGGTCAGGATGTTAGGATGTAAGTAAGTTTACCGGTTACCTTACCCTCCGAACCGGAACACGTAATGACGTTATGGCGGCAGGAATAGGTAAGTCGGTGGTACCAATCCGGGCGAGTCGCTGCGAAACTCTACCACCTAGTCAAATGTCACGGTGATAGTGACGGTAAGCCTATGCTCGCCTTTTACGAGCTGCCTGGCAGGAAGGCAGATGATCTATTCTGCAAAGGAGCCCGGACCAACACGGGGAAAAGTAGATAAAGCAGATATAGTGATTGAAGAGGAAGGTTTAAGTGTATATTTTATAACCGTGCGAAGCCGGGGCGTGTCGCTAGTGCATGTAAGAGTGCGAAATTAATTTGTCGTTGTAAATTAAAATGATTCCGTTTCAACCGTCGCAGATGAAATTTTAATTGAGTAACATTTATCCCGGTGCTGGCGGCAGTCGGAGCCATTATCCAGTTAATTACTGAAATATAATAAAATTCGTATACTGTTTTACAATTATTAAATACTTTAAGTGTTTCCTATGATATCAACGAGCACAAAGATTTCTTAGACATATTAACCTATAGACATGTAAGATAGTCGTGGTGGCGTAGCGTGGACTAATATATACGTGGGCAAAGTTGCATCGGCGAGGCCCCTTTCCGTTCGTTCCCGAAAGCTAACCAAAAACTTAATCTCATAATATTATTACACCATGGTTTTCCCAAACATGATTTGACAACATACCTACTTTACTAATAGTAGTGAAAATATTATAAGCGCTACGAGAGATGGATAGGAGAGTATTTAAAACAAATACATTTCGAAAAAGGTTTTATTTTACTCTAGAAAACTAACTAAACTTAAAAAAAAAACTATTAATTTATACTGTTACAAAATAATATTCTTCGGCTTTTTGCTTTACAAAAATCCTTCTAGTAAGGATTTGTAATAGATTTGTGCATCCAATTCTGCTTCAATTGAAAGTATTGCTAAGGCAGACAGTCGTTCTTGCTTCATGATGTTTCCTAGGTAGTTTTTAATAATTTTAATGTAGAAAAACTTATTACCGCGGAAGCTGTACTTACTGGCATCACAAGAGTGAGGCCAATATTTTTCAGGATTTTATTTAATTAATAAAGAAACAAAGATTTTAAATCAGGTAGTGCGAGACCGTGAGCGAAGGTCCAATTTGCCCACGCCTAGCTACGCCACTGGAGGTAATGATGTTTTGCCAACCTGAGGCTAAACAGATAAACTTATGGACTTGCCAACTCTCCACACTGAACTACGACAATGGCGAGCACTCACATTGTGACGTAACGCGAGTCCAATCTCGGCGAGACTTTAATTTCTACCATCTGATAAACTTAGCAATATCTAGCATCTGATAAATATTATTTCAAAGTATTCGCGCAATATTAAACTTCATTTTTAATAATCTGACGCCTTGCCTGAGATTTCTTATCGAAATACTTATAATAACTTTGACATTCTAACCAGGGTCGGATTAAGCAAGCCCCGCGGTGCTCGTGCCATATTTTATTTGAGGCCCTTGATTTTTGCATAAAGGCTTATCTGAGCAGTTTTTTAGATAAAAGCGTATGTGGTCTAGCGGTCCAGATGTTGGACTTGATTGCATGAGGTCCCGGATTCGATTCCCGGGTTGGGCAACTAAAATAATATGTGGTTTTGTTGCAACTGATTGCTATACAAATTATTAGATGATACTTCTAACAGGTGATGGGTTCATCATAACTCTACGTCAATATTAACCAATCAGCGTTAGTTTATGTTACTACTACACGTCATAATGAAATTGATGGTTGACTGAGAACACTGTACCGCAAAAATGCAGGTTTCGATAAAAGCTTTGCCGATTAATTTATGGACGAGCACCGGCGAATGTGATGTGGCCCCGACCTTTGCGGTTTCATTAAATATTGGGTACCTTTCATAAATTATCTTTACGCCCATATCCCCGAAGAGGTAGGCAGAGGCACAACCAGGGTACCCACGACTAGCCGAAGATACTAAGTCCCACAATGTGATAGGTGCCCATATCCTATCCCGAGCAACATTTTTTTAATTAGAAAATTGGAAAAACCCAATTTTTGGAAGCACCCAAATTGGAAGAACCCGGGACCTCATGCAGTCACGTCCAACAACTTAACCGCTAGACCACAGAGGGTAACTTTCATCAGCCAGATTAAGTAAAATAAATTGACATATATCTTATCTCATCATAAGAGAGAAACACTACTACTGTGCAATTCCGAAGACATTTCTTACCCCGCAAAACACCTTTGTGGAATCAATTACTAAGGGCAATATTACCAAACGAATATAACTTAGGAACCTTCCAGAAAAGAGCGTACTCATTCCTTAAAGATCGGCAACGCATCTGTGATACTGCTGGTGTTGCGGATGTCCGTGGGCGGCGGTGATCACTTTCCATCAGGTGACCCGCTTGCTCGTTTGCCTCCTCTTATACAATAAAAAATACTAGTAGTCAATGTCTTTTTAGTAAATCGCTGCTCTTAAACTTATAGATCCCAAAAGAGCCAGATTATTGCTAAAAGACGCTGTCTTTCTTGCTAAAAAGTAAAAAATGTATCGACCGGTCGGGATGATTCTTAGTCATAACTTATGAAGATCCGCTCCATATTTTCAAGGCCCTTTGATCTTTTTTATTAGCTATGACAAAGTTCTTACATGCATAATAGATATGCACTTAGCTATCATACATTTTAAAAGCTCGTTTTGCTTGTACTGTTGTGGTTCTTGGCGATATAGTTCCAGGAGAGTATAGTTCTAGGTTTAGTTATAGGAGACTAAATCAGTAACGGCTTTTTAGTATGCCCATTAAGTTTGGGCTCAACTGGAGGGATGATGCTAGAAACTAGAGGGTGACTGATGGAACCTGGAATGGTTTCTAGTAAACCAAACGAGTATGTATACCACGTCTTCAATTTTTTTATCAGACACTTCTTATTATTTTATTGTTAAATTATATGTTATGCTTAAAATAGAACTGTAGAAGAGTGAACTCTGCATACTAAAATATTTTAAAAAATAAGTGTAGGAAGATTAAAAACGGGTAGAAAACACACATTTTTAAAATTTTCGTGTGTCTGTCTATCTTTATTATGATCGCGATTCATGCAGACTCTACTGAACCCATCCTACCCAAATTTAGCTGTTAGGTAGTTTATGTTCCGAGAAAGGATATAGGATAATTTTTATCCTGCTCACTAAAGTAATTCCCGTGGGATACGGGTAAAAATCTTTGTGCAAATTGACCTGTAATAATTTGTTTACGCGTTCGAAAATTTAGTTTATTTGCTTTTGACACTACTGATTTTCCCACCATACACCTTGGCGTCTCAAGGCACCCTGCTTTTCTTACCCTTAGGAAATCCGATTGTTTGCTTTTCGATATCATAATAAAGATTTGTCACTTATCACATTGTCCCTCTACCTCTGCCTTTTTTTCAGGGGATATGGGCGTGACGAGACTTGACTTGTTTACTTGAAGACTTAAGATCAAAGCTTCGGGTTGGCGGCAAACCTTTTTTATCTTTGTTTTTCTCTTTTGTTACCATCAGTAAATCCATTCGTTTAAGATATAATATCTTTTTTAGATTTAATTTTTAAATAGCACGGAGACGTTAACATTAACCGTCGTTAAAAGTTTGGCTTTATTCGGTTGTGGTTTCGTCGGATGGAGATGCTTTGTTACAGATAAAAATAATTTGCCCTGAAAATAACAGTTTCGGGATAAAACCTTTCTGTGAGCTGGAGTAGGCATTTGTTACTTGGTTTTATCGAGATAATACTTCTTATTTGCACGAATTAATAATTTTCCCCGTGTTGGTCCGGGCTCCTTCGCAGAATAGACCATCTGCCTTCCTACCAGGCAGCTCGTAAAAGGCAAGCAAAGGCTTACCGTCACTAACACCATGACATCTGACTAGGTGGTAAGGTTTCGAAGCGACTCATCCGAATTTTTACCACCGCCTTACCTATTGCAGCCGCAATAACGTCATGACGCGTTTCGGTTTGGAGGGTAAGGTAGCCGGTAAACTTACTTTTGCTCGAGGCCTAACATCCCGGCCTCAGGTTGACAACGCCAACCATAACCATCTTTGGTGTCTCTAGGCGGCGTGAATTTATTGCCATCAGGAAATCCGTCTGCTTGTTTGCCTTCCAATATCATAAAAAAAGTTTGAAAGAAGACTTAAATTAAACTAGTTCAGTAACTTAAAAGTAATAGATAATCGTATATAAAATACTTTAAGGGTCTTGATAACATATACATTACCTAAAAAAGTATCTTCACGCCAATATTCCCGAAGAGGTAGGTACGACTAGCGAAGACACTAGGTCCCATAATGTGATAGGTGGCAAGCCTATCGCCAACCGGGCATATCCAACATATCTAAACCCGGGACCTCATGCAGACAAGTCCAATACCAGAACCGCTATTCCACAGAGGTGACATATATTACCTCTTCGGAATTAGGACCTACCTTTTTTAAAACACCATCAAAATCTGTCTGTTATTAACCAAGTAGTCGCGTTACAAACTTACGAAAGAAAAATACTGTCGGTTTGATAACCAACTCCTTTTTAATGAAAAATTAAACTAGTGTAAGTTATTTTGTATATTCATAACATCTCACACATTTATAATTATAATATAATTTATAATATCTCACCCCGTATTGGTCCCGGAAGATTCCTTTGAAGAATAGACCATCTGCCTTGCTGCCAGGCGACTCGTAAAAGGCGAGCATACACCGTGGCATCATACTAGGTGGTAGAGTTTTGCAGAGACTCGCCCGGATTGGGACCACCGCCTTACGTATTCCTGCCGCCATAACGTCAGTGCTTGCCATTGACGTATTCCGGTTCGGAGGGTAAGGTAACCGATAAGCTTACTTTTGCTCGAGGCCTAAAATCCCGGCTTCAGGTTGGTAACACTCCATAACCACCTTTGTTGTCTCCAGGTGACGTGAATTTCTTACCATCAGGAAATCCGTCTGCTTGTTTGCCTCCCATTATCATAAACACAAAATGTGAAAAAATAATTCCAGAGATCAGAGATACCTCTATATATAAAAACACGACACACTTTGAATTTTTGAATGTACAAAATAGCTCAGAAATTCTTCATTTCGTAATTTTTACGAATGTGCTCAGGTTTCTGAACTTACCAGCCAGAAGCTGAGATTTTATTTAAGCCTTTTTACCTATATGCCTATTCTTAGTTTGTTACATCAGTAGCGAACAGGGAATTTTCATCATCAGACCAGCTCCAAAACATAGTATTTTGCGTTGTTATCCGATTTAAAAATGTATGCGAAATTTCAGCTCAATCGTTAACCGGGCAGTAAAATAAATTCAATTTCCAACATTTCACCCAGACAAAATTAAGTTGCAAGGTAAGCAAAAGCTTGTAATAAAGGTCACGATACCATTCTCAAGTCCTGAGCTATTTCCTGAACAAATTTCATCAAATAGTCATGGCATGGATAGTAGGTCTTGAAGTCCTAGCCTCCAATTTTATAATAAAGATATTAATAATAAAGATAATTTAATAAATAGCTTAAAATAACAACGAAATATTGTAGCAATATACATTTCCAACAATATAGCGGACCCATGACGGGAGCATAGCTAAGATACCTCTACGACGTTGCTACGTTACCTTCATGATCTACAAATTGCATACAAAAATCATATAGATTATGCATTATGAGTTTTTTTTTATTTGATTTAATTTTAAATCATATAAAGTTTATACTTAAAAATGTTTATTACATAATTGTGGGGTAGAGATCATAGAGATATTGTTGCAATCGCAATCCAACTGCTTAAGGAATAATCTACAAATATTAGATTAGTTCATAATATAACGACTACTCTCCCACGTCAGCACTACTGCTTTACATATTACTGTTTCAATTACACCAACTCTCGCCGTTGTTGTGATCCGGTTTACAGTTTAGATTTAGGGAAACCGGTGAACTCACTAACGCAGAAGACAAACAAAACTCAGGGTCAATGCAATATTGAATATATTTTTTTATTTATCTTAAGAACCGTGAATGAGAAAATATTTTTAGAATGCAAAGTAGTAACTTTGCATTCTAAAAATATTTTCTCATCCGTATCCCCAAGCGGGAGGCAGAGGTTTAACCCAGACACCCACATTTAGCCATTAGCCTTCTAATACGGTAAAGAAATCATCATCATCATCATCATCATCAGGCGTAGGACGTCCGCTGGACATAGGCCTCCCCCAAACAGCGCCAAGTGTCACGGTCACCAGCTGCTTGTGTCCAGGCAAAGCAATTAGTATATTTTTGACAATAACTTTGGTATGTATTTGTTAATGTATAACATTTTTTAATCTATGCAAATAATTTTAATGTCATGAATTTGAGATCATACAACATTTCAGTGTAACGCATACCTTTGCCCCAAAAGTCTGTTGCCGTGGCTTCTGCATTATTCATCAGTAAATATGGCGAGGTTGACATCATTTGTATATTACAAACTGTTTTCGGTTTAGAGTTCGTAACGAAAGAAATAAAAATAAAATGTAATATATGTTTCAGATGTAAAATAAGCCTTTATTTTGCTAATTCCGCGTAAGCAGTGTAACTGTAGTGGCAAATATGTAATCCTTCAAACAACACAGAATGTGACAAGCCTAACTAATGGTCCCACCACCCACCTCCTACATGTTCTTTACATGTGACAGCCCTACCTAAAGTGACAACCCTACCTATTTTTAAAGTAACGCCTGATTCAATAGAAACAAATAGTTTAAAAAGTACTGTGAAATTTAAGTAACACTGATTTTTTAAAAATTAAATTTAAAATTAATTTTCGTCAACCTCATTGAATGAGTTGGGATAACGCATTAATTGTTTCGCAACGATTTGAGTAAGACAATCTTAAAATTACTATAACCCTTAAGATAGAGCGACTTTGAAACAGATTAATATTGCTCTAAACTTTGTTACAAATAATTAAAGTCCAGAAATCCGTGTAATATCTTATCGAAACTTTCTCTAATATTGTAAATGGTTAGCTATTTGTTACGCTTTTTACCAGGAAATACTTTTGCGGTAAATCGGTCAATAACATTTATAGCAAGTATACTTTTTCACAAAGTGATTGAAAAAAATGTATGTTACATTTACTGATGAACACATAATGCTACATAAGCTGACACAAATTCAAAGGGTACATTTTAAGTATATTTTGTTTTCTAGTCAAAACGGCGACGTAGATAATTTTCCTCGTGTTGATCCGGGTCTTCTGTGCAGAATAGATCTATCTGTCTGGCATCTCATAAGAGACAAGCAAACGCGAAACAGTACATTACGAACAAGACCACTGGTGGTAGAGTGATGTGCGGCAACTTGCCCAGGTATGGATCCACCGGCTTATCCTTATTTTGGTGGGTGTGATAGCTGGTAGACTTGCACAATCGGCCTAGCATCCTGACCACAGGAAAGGGACGCACCTACAACATCTATGGTATCTATAGGCTGCGGCTACTTCTTACCATCAATAAATCTGCGTATTTTTTCGCGGTCTTTTGCCATAAAAATATTGAAACATAAATATAACATAACATAAATATAAATGTATTAGATTAGTAAAAAATATTAAGCTATTTTAAGAATAGTATAAAGTTCTCGTATTAAATAGGTATTCTCAACCCGAGTGAAGATAAAGGAAAGTTTGTTTAATTCCTATTGGCTTTTGTATGCCGAACAGCTGTTGCTCATAATAGAGGGGACTCATCAAAGCGGCCACTTGAATCGTACTCAGTCCATTAAAAGCTCGTCAGGAAGCTGTCGGAGCGAGGGCGGCGTCCGCCCGCCCCGGGGTCTGCTATTATACATTACAATAAACCTGCATCTTACATCGCCAAGTTGACAAATGCTCCTGTGTTGTAAACACTTATCGTAGTAAAAACAAAAAGTATCTTTACGCCCATATCCCCCGAAGAGGTTGGCAGAGGTACAACCAAGGCACCCGCGAATAACCGAAGATACTAAATCCCACAATGCGATAGATGGCAAGCCTATCGCCAACCGGGCTCATATCCAATCCCGAGCAACTTTTTTTTATTAGAAAATTGGAAAAACCCAATTTCCTTTTTGTTGTCCGACCCGGGATTCGAACCCGGGACCTCATGCAATCAAGTCCAACAACCGAACCGCTAGATCACAGAGGCGATTTCTTACCCTTATCGTCACACTTATCGTCTTATTAATAAACACGGAGTAAAGTACACCAAGGTTCAGCCTGGTATTATAGTCTTTATTGCAGTGTGATACAGACTTTAACGTACACTAAATTGTACTTCTACGTTAGTCAACGTTAATTAATAAGATGGTTCATGTTATAATTTAATATTTTCCCGAGATAAATATTATAAGAAAGAAAAAGGAAACTCAGACCTTAATTGAACCTTCGCCACTTGTTACCAATTCCAGACATGCGTTGAAACTATTAGTGTAAAAGTGGCGAGCCCAGGTTTAATTTGTCATTACCAACAATACTACTGGTTATAGAGGGCTGTACATCAGTTTTTTTTTGGGTAGAGATCCACTGCCTTTTCTATTGCTGGCGCTTTTTATGACTCCGTCATGTCCCGATCCGGAGGACACGCTAGTCGATAGACTTGCGTAATAGTCCCAACATCCTTGTCATAAGACAGTGACAAAGGTTTATAATCTCTTTGTCTCTTCCCATCTCAAAAGTCGTGTGCTTATTCGCTGACCTCTCACAAAAAAAGAAACAAAATTTTTAACCCATTACAAAAAAAAGTTAACCCATTAACAGCCAAAACACAAGCGTGGTATGATTTGTTTACTTTGATGTTAGATAAATTTTGCATTATTCGTATTTTTGACATTTATTTATTTTAATTATTAATCACGTCGATAATCTTGCTACACATTTATATACATATACTAGCAGACCCAGCAAACTTTGTATCGATTGACATTACGCACTTGCTACAGATAAATATTCTTTTTTTTCTTTTGAATTATTTGTAATTTTAGGCTTTTTTAATTAAATCCTAATAAAAGTAGTAATGCTAAGAATACAAGTTAATAAGCTAGCCGTGTTACTTACGATAATGTATGGATTCAACTGCCAATCCCGCTAACAAAATGTATGTATGTAAGTACCATCCATTTTTAGGACTTATGTAAATATACTATCCTGGTGGATATTCACATAAGTCCTGAAAAATTGCCTGAGTGCTAGAAAGTAGATTTGGTGACCATTGAAGTTATTCCTACTTTTAAAGCTGAATTGTAAAGATCTACGGCATAGAAATGGTACAGATAAGTTAGTTTTTTCGACAAAAAAGTTGTCTAAAATCTACGTAGCCAGAAGTCAGGATAGAGTAGGCTTTCATCAGGAAAAATAGTATTTTTTTATTTTTGAAATTTCTTGAATAGTAATGAGATGAGCTTTGTGTTTATAAAACGTCTATTGAAAATAACTAGAAAATTTAGTTAGGTACAAACAATTTACTACTTTAAAAAAAATTAATGGGTCATATTCACTCTTTAATCGAAGACGTGTGTTGTTGTTTTAAATGGTTTAATAAAATTAATAACTTGAATTTGAAGTTTTACCAATATATTTTAAACTTTAAAAATATATCTTAATTTTGCTAGTAGCCTTGGCTACCGGACCCATCAACCCCACAAAAAACAATATTTAAAATAAAACTTGGGATTCTGATTATTAAACTACAGAATACTACTCTTTCAACTCTGTTCTTTCTCATTGAAAATCTTGAATGCACAATATCAGCTTCAAAAAAATTAAACATGAATGCAATAAAAAAAATTATTTATTTTACAAATACAAAGTTGAGCAAGCTTAAATCATAAATCGTGAAAACCAACTTCTTCTAAATCGTAATCTTCAAACTTCAAAAAACAAAAGATATTTCAAAGTTACTCAGAGAAATGAAACCGATCTTTACCTGCCATATTATATCGGTAATTTCTTCTAAGTTGTTTGAAGATTTATTCATTTACTGAAGATCGAGATTATTGGCAAAATCTGATGATAATAGGATTTGAAAGCCACTGTGATCAAAGAAAGATCGAAAATTTGTCTGGTTGTGACCGTTCGGTTTCTTTACAACATAGGATAATTATCACTAGTATAAAAAAAGTCGCATTCTCTGTCCCAATGTCCCTTTGTACGCTCAAATATTTCAAAGAGTTTTTTTTAATAAAGTGTTTAAAGATATAGAATAAAGTGTTTACATGTATATTTTATACCCGTGCAAAGCCGGGGCGGGCCGCTAATAAAATATAATACAAATTTTATTTTTTTATTCTAAAATATAATACAAAATTTATTTAACTAATCGTTAATAATACAACACTCATAGTAACGTGAGGGGATGGCATATGTACCATCCACCACTGTGTTATGTTAAAGAAAAAAAATAGTGATGATGATAATGATGATCGGGGGCTACTTTCAGCTACCACTGTAGTCGGTAGTCAGAGCAGCAGTACCCCTGGCACTTTCTCTCACCAACAGAAGACCAGGTAGCTGGGAAGGCGACTTAGTATTGAAGCAGCAAGGGAGCTGCCGGTGGTCCAGGGTTTTTCGATCTACAACTGAGCAGCAATCACCCATCAACTAACTTCAATTCGAACAGTTATTAACCAGTTAATAGAATTTACTTCTCCTTTTTGTATCACATTGAGTGGTCAATCCAGACTATCAACTTTGATTCTTCTCTCACAAATCTATACAAGAATAAATCAAATAGTTATTTTTCAGTTCCATATTTAAAAGTATATGATTCGTGATTGTTTTTATTTTAGAGTAACGGCCAGTATTTTGTATGAAAATACATAACAAAAGCTAATAGACGTTAAACATTAAACTTATTATAAAAAGTTAAATTTTATAATAAATATTTTACAATGAAGCTATATCCTTATTACTCTTAGTTATGCAAGATGTAAGAAAGTGTAGGCTAAAATAATTACAATGGACTCTTAAAGATGAACATTATGCATGAATACACACACACACACATACATATCTTCACGCCAAGTCTCTTACGGGGAATGAATGAAAGTAAAAAATACAGAATCAAGTTATGGTTTGACGTACCGCATTAAAAATATTACTTTAAGATGTCCCTATACAGACCTTTTCCCCCGTGTTGATCCGGCTCCTTTGCAGAATAGACTATCTGTATTCCTGACTTTTCGTGACTAATATGGTGACATCTGACGTGGTGGTAGAATTTCGCAGCAACTCGCCCAGATTAGTACCACCGCCTTACCTATTCCTGCCGCCATAACGCTTGACGTGATCCGGTTGGGAGGATAAGGTAGCCGCTAAACTTACTTTTGATCGAGGCCTAACATCCCGGCCTCAGGTTGGCAATGCACCATTATCACCTTTGGTGTCTCTAGGCGGCGTGAATTTAAATTAGGAAATCACTCTGCTTGTTTGACTTTCAATATCATAAAAAAAACCTTGATTAGTTTTAATATGGGCACGTTAATTAAGCACATCGGATTTAGCTTTCAAATACTAATATCTTCAGTCTTAACACGCAGACGAGATTCGCCTCACTTACGAAACCCTACCATTTATACGAAAGTCAGAACCCGGAAACTACATTCTCGCAAATTTCTCGCAATATTAAAGCCCAATTAATTAATATCTCCAAAGCAGGTACTTTTGATTTACGATGTTAAATTTGGTAGAAGATGGCATGTAATTTATGAGTTGTAACAAAGTTTCAATATTTCAAATAATTTAATTAATTATTTGTGGCTGCTGTCCCTTTTGTTACTTGCATATTGAAATC
>NJDD01003842.1:202455-227513 GCA_002245505.1 Calephelis nemesis | reverse complement strand
TTTGATGCTGACGAAGTCGCAGATAGCAGTTAGTTATTTACAAAACGAAAATCTCATGTTCGGTCGCGACTACAGCAAATATTACGTTATCTGAAAGTATAATATGAGCTATTTCCAGTAGGCTGAACAGAATCTTAATGCGTCGTGTTTTTATATATAGAGGTATCTCTGATCTCTGGAATTATTTTTTCACATTTTGTGTTTATGATAATGGGAGGCAAACAAGCAGACGGATATCCTGATGGTAAGAAATTCACGCCTCCTACAGACATCAAAGGTGATAATGGTGCGTTGCCAGGCCGGGATGTTAGGCCTCGAGCAAAAGTCATTTTACCGGCTACCTTATCCTCCGAACCGGAACACGTCATGACGTTATGGCGGCAGGAATAGGTAAGGCGGTAGTACCAATCCGGGCGAGTCGCTGCTGAACTCTACTAGTCAGATGTCGCGGTGTTAGTGATGGTGAGCCTACGTTCACATCTTACGAGCTGCCCGGCAAGAAAGGCAGATGGTCTATTCTACAAAGGAGCAAGGACCAACAATCTTGGATCGCAACGCGGCCACATACTGAGAAGATCCTGCAAAAGAATCTCAACGGTTAAAGCATATATACCTTATTAAATAATATTTTTTATAAATGTTAAAATATTTGCACACCAAAATATGGTAGAATATGTTGATATACTTAAATATTTTTGTAACATCTCATTTACACACATATTTCCGCAAATAAATAATTTTCTTTCTTTCTTTCTTTCTTTCTTTCTTTCTTTCCTTAAATAATAAAACCTTAATTGGAATTGGGCTAGTGGCATATGACACCTCTAAAAATGAGCACAAAAAAATCAAATAAAATGTTTTACTTTCGTTCGTTTACTTAAGAAAGTATCTTCACGCCCATATCCCCGAAGAGGTAGGCAGAGGCACAACCAGGGCACCCACGACTAGCCGAAGACACTAAGTCCCACAATGTGATAGGTGGCAAGCCTATCGCCAACCGGGCACGTTACCAATCCCGATCAACATTTTTTTTATTAGAAAATTTGGAAAAATCCAATTTTCTTTTCAAAGTTCCAAAGTTTTTCTTTATATATTAATAATAGCGAAAAACTTTGCATCCCTTGTTACGAACATTTCGTTGACGGAGGAGTATGAAATTTGGCACACTTACAGTTTATGTGTAACTTGTAAGAGAAGTACAGACCGCTAATATTTTTAAATGACATTGTTTATAAAGTGCATTAATTCAAAAAATAAAACATTACACGTACTTGCCATGCATTTGTCACACACAAACAAATATATTAACGATAACAATAACGATACCTAACGATGATAACGATTAAAAATCACAGATGGCGAAAAACTATAATTATACAGTTTGGAAACAAAGTTTGGAAACAAAAAACAGTTTGGAAACAAAAAGTTGGTCTTGAGAAATTTAGATGGCATTCTTATTAACAAGATATTAAAATTTATTATGGTCAAATTTTGACCAAAAGGGCTACCACTAGTAATATATAAATGTATCTTTGTTATAATATACTTGAAAGTTGGAATACCAATCGCCGAGACACAACAATGCCTATTTACTCAAACAAGCCGCGTATGTAACAACTAACAGCAAATTTGCTGTATTTATACACTCGATGGCGCTTACGTACGTCGCGCTAAGATTGCGATTACGCAGGTACATCAATATAACTCATGAACGTGATGATCCATACAGGATTCATACATACATACAATCCAATATATGAGAGCAATAAATATAAACACCAAAAGCCACATTATCTTCTGATTGTAGCTATTTCGAGGAAAATAAATACTGTGTGCTTTTGTAATGGCGCGGCCGTTGCCCTCTTCTCATCTCCGGCTATTACGGAGAAACGATTTCCTTAGACTTTGTTATAAGGCGGCTGCGACCTCCACAAAGGGGCTCGATTTTGTAATAAAACTTTACTCAAATGTTTCTAGCCTTGAGTGAAACTAAATCTAAAATCTATAACTATGTACGTATTCTATCACACATCATGAAATGGTAAAAAAAAGAAAAAAATGTCAAGACAACTATGATAAATAAAGCACAATCCTACTAACATTATTAATGCGAAAGTTTGTATGTTTGTTTGTTATTCATTCACGCAAAATTGGTGAACTGATTTTCACAAAATTTGGAACACACAGTTTTTATCCCGAAAAAGTGTTCCTGAGCGACCATTACCCACGCGGGCAACGCCGCCGGCAACAGCTAGTTAGAACATATTTTAATTGTTGTCTTTCTATCTATCAATAAATACATAATAACAAACATTGCTGTTGATTAATTTATTCAATATTATAGGTTTTATACAATATAATAAAAATATTGTTAGTAGTATTATTACAAAAAAATCATGTCATTTTTTCCAGAAATAGCTAAAAACGACACAATTTTTTCCCGAAATATATAAAATCTGTATTTTATATAAATTTAGGACATTTTCTTTTCAATTTAAATACTTTTATCATTTGTAGAACTAAATTACAATTTATGTAAGTTCATAAAATAAAACCTTTATATTATCTGTGGATACTACCACCTATTGAAGTGAAACTTCTTTAGAATCGTTGTGATTTCAAAACGGGTGCAACGGAAAAACGACAGGTAAGAGACACAAATATACTTTACTAGGCACTTTACTAATTTACTAGGTGGTAGAGTTTCGCAGCGCGAGTTTCGCAACGTATGCATAATGAAAATCAAAAATACAGAATCAAGTTATGGTTAGACGCACCGCATTAAAAATATTGCTTTAAGATGTCCCTATACAGACCTTTTCCCCCGTGTTGGTCCGGCTCCTTTGCAGGATAGACTATCTGCGTTCCTACCTTTTCGTGACTAATATGGTGACATCTGACTGGTGGTAGAATTTCGCAGCAACTCGCCCGGATTGGTACCACCGCCTTACCTGTTCCTGCCGCCATAACGTCATGACGTGTTCCGGTTCGGAGGGTAAGGTAGCCGGTAAACTTATTTTTGCTCGAGGCCTGACATCCCACCTAAGGTTGGCAACGCACAATTACCACCTTTGGTGTCTATAGGCGGCGTGATTTTCTGACCATCGGGAAATCCGTCTGCTTGTTTGCTTCCTATATCCTAAACAAAAAATATATACATCTCATTCTTTTGTCGAATTACTGAAGTTTCACTTCTATCGTGTTTAAATCGCACACACACCCTTTTTTTTGTTACTCATTACTAAATTAATTGGCCCTTGGCATTTTACTCTTTACCAAATATTACTCATTATTAAAAATTATCTAACCTCAAAGTAAGCAAATTATATATGTGTTATATTATTCTGTTACAGGTGGTAAGCAACGGTACTTATATAGGGACCGAATCAGATGGCACCCACTCAAAAACACAGAGATGTATGTATGTAACGACGTTGGTCGAGTGGCTAGAGTACAGGCCTAACTACATTGACCAACCGCGAGGCTCGGATTCGATTCCCGATGGGGGCAGGCAGTTGTGTGATGAACATTTAGATGTCTGCATTTCCGGGTCTGGGTGTTTATTAAATTTATTCTGGTATCTATTTATGTATTTGGGGTTAGATTCAATTTGTGTAACTTGTCCAGGGATATTTATTTATTTATTCATCGCCTCTGTGGTCTAGCGGTTCAGTTGTTGGACTTGACTGCATGAGGTCCCGGGTTCGAATCCCGGGTCGGGCAACAAAAAGAAAATTGGGGTTTTTCAATTTTCTAACTAAAAAAATGTTGCTCGGGATAGGGATGTGTGCCCGGTTGGCGATAGGCTTGCCACCTATCACATTGTGAGACTTAGTATCTTCGGCTAGTCGTGGGTGCCCTGGTTGTGCCTCTGCCTACCTCTTCGGGGATATGGGCGTGAAGATACTTATTTACTTACTTATTTATTTATTATATAGTGATTTGCATTTATGTTCATTTATGTCTGCCCTGCCTGACATGCAGTCGAATTGAACCCATTGATTTAAATTGTGGTAGTAGGCATGCAATATGTATATGTGTATCTAACCCCGCGGCCATCGAGGCTATCTTTGGCTATCGAGGCTCATAAAAATGGTCGGGAAAACATATTTTACTCATTTTGAAATATTCTCTGTCTGCTGTTATTCATTTCTCGGATATCGCTGAATCTGCTGAACTACCGTAAAACTTCCTTGTGCTTTATAGACCGTAAAACAACTTTGCTAATTTTATTTCATTCATTGCGGGTGGAAAAGGGGTTAAAATGCGTAGTATGATTTCAATTATTAGTTTTGATTAGTGGCATTAAACTGTCCCGTAAATACCGGAAACTCCAATAATTATTGATACGTATTTCATATTTTATTTAATACTAGTTTCCGCCCGCGACTCCGTCTGCGCGGATGTCTGTCTTCGCGTGGTAAAACTGAAAAATTAAGTTTTTTTTCTACGTATTTTTTCATGATAAAAAGTATCCCATTTTATGCCCAGATAATAAGGTATAATTATACCAAGTTTTATCGAAATCGAACCGTTAGTTTTCACGTGATGCCTGAACATACAGACAGACAGACAGACATACAATTTAAAAAAAAAAAATAAGTATCTTCACGCCCATATCCCTGAAGAGGTAGGCAGAGGCACAACCAGGGCACCCACGACTAGCCGAAGGCACTAAGTCCCATAATGTGATAGGTGGCAAGCCTATCGCCAACCGGCCACATTTCCAATCCCGATCAACATTTTTTTTAATTAGAAAATTGGAAAAATCCGATTCTTTTTGTTGGTCGACCCGGGATTCGAACCCGAGACCTCATGCAGTCAAGTCCAACACCCGGACAGCTAGACCACAGAGGCGATTTTTTTTCACATGTTTAGGTTTGGCATCGATCCAGCAACTGCTATTTATTGTTTTAATATGACCCTTACACACATTTATTATATATTGTATAGATTTAAACCCATTGAATACTTTAAATCGAAAGAGCGATATGTACATCAATAATCAAGCCTACAATTGATCTTATGCTAAAATTCGCACTAAAACCTTTAATCATGAACATTTAAATAATCATGGTTTTGGCGCCACCGTAAATGAAGATGGTTGTAATTTTTTCATTATTATTGAATTCCATTTTCATGTTGAGTGGAATTGGTTAATTTAGGTTGAAATTAGTTTAATTTTGTTTAGTGAAAGTGCACAAATGAAATAATCATGAAGAAATTATTGTATCGTCTATTTCCTCGCTGCCATCAAATCTTACTAGACGAGCTTTAGTAACGTAGCCACCGCTTTACTCAAGACCCTGACCTGACTTGACTTTGTAAATAGTCACCAATGACTGTATAATAATTAACTAACTTGACATTGGCTAAATAAATCGTGAAAAACGATTGAAAGCCATATTTATAAATGAAGAAAAGAAGAAATAATCATCCTGGCAATGTCGCAGTTATAGTACTACCGTACAGCAGAGTTATTCATTTACAAAATGCAAGAAAACTTAAATCCTAAAACTTATGGTGAATGCTCATATTTTGATGAGTAAGTTAGCCCGATTTATTTAAAAATGTACGCATGTCAATCAAAATTAAAACTTAAGAAGTTAATGGAAGGATGATATAGGCCAGAGTGTCGCTGAAATAATATCAAGTTAATAAGTTTTTGACGTTACACTCTTCAAAAGGTACTTCCCGAAAACTACGGAATGAATCTCGTCTGTCGTGGGCAACTGCTGGTAATAGTATAATTGTGAGATCTCACCTATATTGTTTGTAAGACACGCGAGCCATAACTGAACTAATCGTGATCTAATTTTACACGCAAAATTGTTGATATTGGGAAAGGGATAAACTGAAGGTGATGTGTATCTCTTGTTTTTACAAGCTTTTATTTAACTTGTAACGTATGTGTCCTTTTTGAAAGTTTAATTGTACCCACTTTCTGGTTACCAGTTGAGCTAAAACGTTAAATGTTATTACATAACGGGTGACAGTTCCAAATTATTACAATACGGAGCTGGTCTGACGAAATAACCAGAAGGTAGAAATAGAAACTTCTAAAATTCTCAATAAACCCAACTTCACTACATAGTATAAAATAAAGTTGCTACCTCTGTCCCTATGTCCTTTCATATGCTTAAATATTTAAAAGTCTTTCAGTTTTTTTAATAAATAAAGTGATTAAAAAGGAAGGTTTATATGTATACTTCATAACCGTGCGAAGCCGGGGCGGGCCACTAGTATTAGATACTTCTTGAATAGTACTTCTCAAGTGAACTGCCAGTTACCAATAAAATGTGGTGACAAAAATTTATTTATAGTTAAAAGCTTATTGTAAATTCAATACTAATGTTATGAATGCAAATTCTGTCTGTGGCTCATTCACAGCTAAACTGTGAATTTTCCATAATGCATAGATAAAGAACCGAATTGAAATAAATCCTCTTTTTCTTCAAGAAATCAACTCCCTAGGGATTATTATGGGGGATCAAAATTCAAAGTTTGTATAAAAATGTATTCTACTTCGTAATATGTAAACACCAAATACGCTAATTGCTATGTTTTTAACTGAGGGTTAGTTTGTTGAATTTATTAAGTTAGTTATCTAGCTATCAACAAAACTGGAAAATGGAATTATTATTACGGCTATAGGAAAAGATGAGACGGTAGGACCACGAGCTAAAACCACTAACGAGTCGTTACCCGCAACTCAATGTTTGTAACCAAAACTAATAACTAATAAAGTAACTAAAACCAAAACATACCAGTCATCTCACTAGGTGAGATTAATTACTAGGTTATTCATCTAATCTATCTAGTTTACGGTAGACAGGGTTAAATTTATTCACATTTTAAAATTGTTTGTAAGTTATAATTCAAATTGTAATAAGAATAAAACTATTTGTTGTATGAATATTTAAACATTGTGTATATAATTAAATAATCACTTTTTAAAAATATTGAAATATTTGCACACCACAATGTGGCAGAATATGTTGGAAAGCATAAATAATTTTGTAACAACTTCAACGTGCATATTCCGCAAATAAATATTTTTTTTCTTTTCTTTCTTTTCTAACAGGCGTTGGGGTTGTCACATCTCCACTCCGTTATCATTTAAGGAATTCGCGGTTGATAAGCCCATAGAGGTTATTTACCGTAGAGCTACGTGGACTGCGCTACGTGCAATTTTTATATTACAATTTCGTATGAAGTTTCCCCCCATTGTAGGTGATATTTAGGTATTAAGGTGAACAATATCATATAGTCCGAGAGGCGACATGGCCGAGGTAAATGCCGCTCTGACCGACATTCGCCCACACCTGTCGATACTACGAAACTTTTTCTTTTTTTTTGTTAAAGTAGGACATAAGTTACAACAAACTTAATTTTGTTATAGGATAAATCCCTGACCCTTCTGATGGTAGAACCAACCGTGACATAATAATATATACACCATAGATTTTATAGATTCGTCCCTGTTCTGTGGCCATGGTGTTGGGACAAGACCATTGAATGTTCAAATCCATTAACTACTCTACCTCTCAGACCGAACTTTGAAATTATCACGTATAAATACGGCAGGAATAGAGAAGGCTGTGGATCCACACCCTGGTAAATTACTGCAAAATACTCTACCGTCCGTGATCTTGTTGATAAACACTTACTTGACATTCAATGGTCTTTCAGGCAGACCACTAAGCAAACAGGCAGATATCTATACAAAGGACCGGACGGGAAAAAAATTTAGGACACAAAATTTAAAATACACAAAATGTAAGAGACGCGTATGTGCAGCTGTATTTTTTTACTGATATTGGAAGGCAAACAACCAGATGGATTTCCTGATGGTAAGAAATTCACGCCGCCTAGAGACACCAAAGGTGGAAATGGGCCGGGATGTTAGGACTCGATCAAAAGTAAGTTTACCGGCTACCTTACCCTCCGAACCGAAACACGTCGACGGCGAGCGTAATGTCAGATTATGGCGGCAGGAATAGGTTTTGAAATCAGCTAAAAATAAAATCCCGTTATCAAGTCAAGTTATTGTACAATTGTAAATACAAATTGTGTTCATTAATTTATTCTACTCGCTAAAATTTTTATACCGTAATGGTTACTGCGAGTTTTTACTAATAAAGTTGTTACATAAAGAAAAGAATTTTTTGTCGAATTAACACGGTGTTAAAATTAAAGGGCACAAAATAAGACGCGGCTGAATAAAAGGTACAAAATACACATAAAACGAAGACACATCGTGCGTACACAGGAGCTCCATCTTTTCTGTTTGCTTAGCTACGCGTACGTATACGATGCGTACTTTTTGGATGAAAGCACAAAAATAAAATGCCACATTTGCGATGCGCGTTATTGTGTTGCCGTTTCTGCGTGGCTGTCCCTAATATCACTCCTTAACCAAACCAAAAATTATTCTGAGATACGCCACGTATGTTATCATTATACCCGTCGTTATCATATATGAGACCTACCAGATTACAGTAAATAAATACCTTTTTGAAGTGAAAACTTCTTTAGTGGCGTTGCGCACTTTTTTTTTGAATGCGTGAAAACTTCTAAACTCGTATCAGATCGTCAGATCGAAAATTTGTAAGATGGCGCTTGCGCGAATGTTCGTGTTGTCATGTTTGTGTACGATAGCGCATAAATGAATATTGAATACTACTACATAAGTGATAGTACTTTCATACTGATAATTAAGCAATTCGTGCAAAATTATTCCCTAACTATTTCAAAATATCGAAAATGCACAACGTTAACATTCAAGTTTTCACTTCTGCCGGCACTCCTGGAGTACAACCTTTCGTTTTTTTGGAACACAATTTGGTGCACAATCTGCAATATTATGAGTTGTTTTTAAAATTCCTTACAAAAAATTACATGTCTAAGTCGGCTTGATTGTTTGTATAATAGTAAAATTAACTAAAAATACTATGTAGTAGTAGTTTTTAAATAACTGTTTATACAGCAAGTCAGGCAGAATTTTTTTTTATGATATTGGAAGGCAAACAAACGATCCTGATGGTAAGAAATTCACGCCGCCTAGAGACACCAAAGGTGGTAATGGTACATTGCCAACCTGGGGCCGGGATGTTAGGTCTCGGGCAAAAGTAAGTTAACCGGCTACCTTAACCTCTAAATCATACATCGTATAATTCAGTTGGCAGTGTTACAATTTCTACATGTACAAATTGTAACACTGCCAACTGAATTATATAATTGTATGTATACATACCTAGCTTTTGATATAAACACGCCGATTTCGGAATCTTGACGGATAATAACCAAGGTCTGCCTGGGTACCAGTTCTTTATTACCTACTAGTCCAGACTAGGCCATGGCCTGGGGCCCCCACCATCAGGGGCCCCCAAGAAAAATTGACATGATTTTTTTTCGAAATTTTGTTTTTTATTTGTACCTATATTTTTTTTATTTTTTTCAAATAGAAAATTTAATTTATTCTTATTTATTTGTTATGTTTATTTTATTTTTTGTTCGTTTGTTTGTTCGATTGTTATTTTACACCAATTTTCAGATTTGAAATCGCCCGCTCAAATACCAAAACAGTGTATGATTTGAAAGAAAAAATATGATTTCGTTTGTTTCATTGATATGATATTATGAAGTGTTAGAAACTAACTACCTAACTGTCAATTTTTCAATATTTTTGAAAATGGGAGGGCCCCAAAATCAAAATGGCCTAGGGCCTATGGGTTTAATCCGGCACTGCTGGGTACATACGTCCAACCGAAAGTGCATTGTATATTTGTTTTGTCAATCTTCCATCTGTCTTATTTTTGACTTGCCCGCTAGGGACTTGGAGATAAGATATGAATGTATGTAAAAGTGAAATTATATAAATCTATCAAGCGGCTTGTAAATGGTTACGTAATTACTAATTCAACCAACAAAAAGGTACACTTAACACTTGCATAACAATTTGTGATTTTCAGGTTTCTTATTTATATAGATTTATTTATATTAGTCATATGGTTTTAAAATATGTTATTGTTGAGTTTTTTTTTATATTGTTAATATGTTTAGGTTATTTATTTATTGTGCATAATGCCTCCCACTGTTTCATCAAAGATTCTAAATTTTAGGGTTGGCTGGAAGAAATCGGTAGACCTAGAGATAAGCCCAACTTTTGTGCATTTCTGTTTATCACTGTCCATACTTTAAGTCATAAATTGTGTACAATAAAGAATTAAATAAATAAATAAAGATACATAATACATAACCCTTGCTCACAGTCGGGTAAAATTTCTGGTTTAACGAGCTACTTGGTCGAATATCTTCTCTTCAGTCTACGTAAAATAAACAAATTAATATTTCAATCCGAATATACATTACAGAGAACAATAGATATTTAATGGAATGCGTAATTGATAGGTAATGAGGAGGTAAGAGATCTCTGGGGGTTGTCGAGGGGTGGGTGGTGGTGGGTGGTCGGGGGTATTATTTCACACCATCGAGTCTTGTTATATGAGTTCAATCTTCAGAGACAATTATTTCAATCACAACCCTATGGATTTGTTGTCAAATGGGATCGAATATCTCAGCTTACCCAGGCTCAAACGATTTATCACAATACACTTTACGATCATTTTAAGACATGATTTTAAATCAATTCAATAATTTAGACATTTTGGCGGATTATAAGATAGACATAGGAATCAAACGATATGAGTAAATCCAAGTAGGTACCTACTCGATACTTTTCTCCGATAGCAATTACATTTTAGTATCGATATTTTGAAATGAAGTATCGAGTAGGTATCGGTTAAAAGTACTCATATCAGAAAGTTTTATAGTTTACGGAAATTTAAATAATGGATGTTTATCTTTTAACATTGATAAAAAACGTTTATCGTAAATTGAAGCTTCTGAACGCATCCTAGGCTTAGTCTTGTGTTTAGCCCGGAAAAAGTTTAACCAGAAGACATTTACAATAATGTTGAATTTCTTGAGAAGCACCGCGAAAACGGACTTTTTTTATTAAATTATTTTAAAGGGTACTTGTTGTAAAAGCGCTTACCCGTGACACTCATGATCGGGAGTAACTCAAAAATTATTATTTTATGTTAGAGAATATTATTAGTACTTTTCAATAAATAATGCCAATACTTGTTACGGTTTTCACTCATAATTTACCAAAAACGATACGATATCTAATAAGTATCGATACTTTGTGATCGATATTTCACGACCGATACCAGTATCGAGTATAAGTATCGATACCTCAGTGGTATCGTTTCATCTCTAGATAGACGGGGCCCTACTGCGTACTGTGCAGTTTACGTATACTATTTAGATTGTAAGGTGTAGGATTTTAATGTGTGCGGGCGTACGGCTTTGGTTTTAATATTGTTTTCAAGTAGGTCTGTGTATTGTCAGCACGCTTGTTAATTTTGAAAAAAAGTATATTCACGCCCATATCCCTGAGGAGGTAGGTAGAAGTACAACGAGGCCACCCACAACTAGCCGAAGACACTAAGTCCCACATTGTGATAGGTAGCAAGCCTGTTCCCATCCGGGCACATTATTGTTTGTCATTTATTTGGACAATTGTCTATAGAGGTTAGGATATTCACATTTCCTTTTTTTCGCAATCAGATAGACATTCGAATGTGAAGAAAACTAAAATAATGGTACTTGAAAGAGGTGTAACCAGAATGAATGTAACAGTAGTTGATGATATAGTGCTGGAACAAGTGAATGTACCTAATTGCATATCTTGGTTGTGCTTTTAGAAGGGACGGAAAGAAGGATTCTAAATATCTTATTATGGATTAAAAACAATAAAAACACTGATTGACTTTTATTTTAATACCTTATAAATACCATATTTGTATTACAAAAATAAAGTCTTATTTAAACAGAGGCCTATAATAATTGCATCATTAATAAATCAAAAAAGAATATAATAAATATATATGGATAGTTCAGAAGATAGATTCAGAAGGCTGCAATTTTGGAGATGGCAAGCATCGTGGATTCCTCAGTATGACGGTTTAGCTGTATCTTGTCAACCTAATAACGCCTTTGGGAACATGTTTGTTGTTTATTGTATTTAATATTTTATACGTTTTTAAGTTAAATGTATAAATCTTGGTATATGGCAACAAGAGTAGTAATAAATTAGTGAATGTAATTAATTTTAAATAAAAGTAAAATATTCCTGAGTGTTTTAGCCTTTTGATTTAATTCAAACCAAACTTGGTAGTTTGGGTTGAATTTGCTATAATTTTTATGCACAAATGTTAACAGATTTTGGCTATCGTTAAGTTGACTTTTTTGGAAAAGCGACCTTGTCTTTGTTTCTATATTTATAATTTTACTAGTAAGTTTCTTACACCTTTTTTTACTTTATATGCCTAAATTATTGAACAAAATTCACTTTTGCATATTTTAGCAACTACAGTAAATATGAAACATAGAAATAAGTATGTGCTATTTCTATTTTTATGTCTTTCATTGAAATCGATTTTTCGGAAATATGATCCTGTCTTTACCTCTTATATTAAAATAAGCTAGTTCACCATTTCTCGGAAAGAGAATTGGGTGTTTCTTTAAATTTTCATATGCTTAAATTACTAAATAAAAATTACTTTTGCAATAACAAAAAAAAATGTTTAACTTCAATTGTTTACACTATAAGTCAATGAAGTGGCTACGCGAGAGTCGTAGGTATTCGCCCTTGGAGGATTCTGAAGAAGCAAACTCAGGTTAGGGATTTATAATATAAATATATTTAACTGGATATTCCAAAATACCACCCATTTTTCACCAATGAAAATATTTTTTCGTAAAATTTGTTGACTAAGTGATATTGAGCAGATTTTAAAATTGCAAACACTGTTAACTACATCTCCTTAAAATAGATTTAACGTGATAGTTTTCATTAAGATCTAGTGTATACCTTTTTTAGATTTTGCACTCTGGTACTTTAAAAATTAAAGGGGATAGGTATTACCACTTTGGAAGGATTTATCTTCCAAACAATTGACTTTGAAAATCAGTAATATAACAGATCATTTTTAAAAGCCTTTCTCTACCCAGCATATTCGTATGTAGGTATGATGTAAAAAATTGGTTTTCAGTATCAGTTCCATGTACGGGGATAAACTCATACCCTTTTTTATGTGAAAATCGTAAAGTGGGTCACACAAAGTTTTGGAAACATACGGACCAACGGACGGACACACAAGTATGTCGTATCAAGAGTTCCGTTTTTGCCTTTTGACTAGGTACTCGTCGGATCTTCGTATGAGTGGGCACGTTCCGATCCGGTGGTAATATTAAAACTTGTAAAGGGTATTAAAAGGAACCATCTGTATCATATTTGTGAAATAAATATTTTCTGTTATTTTTTCATGTATTCCTATTTACTATAATTACTGACGGATGTTCAGTGTATTGTATATGTATTGCTTTTACAAATCCATTTTTTATAAACGTGGAAAAATTACACGAAATGGCCTAGTCTTTTTTAGGGATTCTGATTACTGTTTAGAGAAAAACATTTTTTGTTATCGTTGCGAGTGTAAGTGAAAAATCCATAGAATAACGTTCAATGTATCCGTGATAAAATCCTATCCTATTAATATTATAAATGCGAAAGTTTGTATGTATGGATGTATGGATGTTTGTTACTCTTTCACGCAAAAACTAGAAAGCCAATTACGATGAAATTTGGTATGTAGGTAGCTGAAGACCCAGAATAACATATAGGCTACTTTTTATCCCGGAGTTCCCGCGGGATTGGGACTTACGCGGGTGAAACCGCGGGGCGCAGCTAGTGTATATATTATAATGCAGCCAAGAATCATCCCTGTAACGTCAGCTTTCAAACGAAAATTCGCATCGTAATCGGCCATCCGTTACGGTACGAGATGGCGCTGTGTAAGTTTAGGCTTGTGCAAATGAAATGAATTAACAGAAAACACATTTATATTATGAAGACTGCTGCTACGGAACCCTTCATGGGCGGGTCCAAATCGCACTTGACTGCTTTTTATATAAGTAATAAGGTAATGTATATACTTGTATATAATATGTACAGCTAAACTAGCAGTAAAGTTCCAAGAGTAAGATATTGATATATTTTTTAACTTTTTATGTGTCACCTGCAAACTAGGAGTGGATAATATCGGGTTTTTTTAAGATATCGAATCGTAACTGTTCAATTGATATTTGGTATCGGATTCCTAAGCTATATATTGTTTGAAACTATAATAGATTGACAAATCTTGTCAGATACATCAGATATGATACTATGATCGCAACGGAAATTGTTTCCTGCCACAGCCTAATTCGATTTTTACTGTAGCTGGCAGGTATTGACATTGATAATATTGATATAGTAAACGAAATGCCCTTCTTATTTTGCCCAGGCTTAGGACTAACTGAATTTTTTACTTTATGTGGTTTTGTTAAAATATTTTAAATTATTATTGTTAGGTTAAATTTAGTAACATGATATTATTAGTGTTACTTGTATAGCCGAAACCTATATGAACCATATTATGTATTAAAAACACAATAATTATTCTATATTATGCCATGTATATATGTCGATCATGCGTATCGCTGAGTATTTGATAGCATAGTGTTTCATCAAATGTAATAGTTGCAGCCGACTCCTCACATGACCTCTCTAAATTAATAAAAATAATTATTAATTTACTCAGCACTCCTTGTTCCCTCTCGATTTCCTCTATTTCGACCACTCGTCATTGCGCGACAAAGCAACAATCAGCCGCTATTCAAATATAGCGAGTGCATGACAGACAAACCGTCAATGCATCCAGAGGTGACGATTCGTTAACATCAAGGGTAGATTTAGGTTAAGTGGTATGCGGCACATAAACACGACATCACTATGAAATCATTTTGTTCTGAATATATTACAAAATATTTAAAGAACAGTATTAAAATACAAGGTATGTAAGTAAATGATACACTATCATTACATAGTATAAAACAAAGTCACTTCCTCTGTCCCTATATCCCTTTGTAAGCTTAAATCTTTACAACTACGGAACGGCTGTTGATGCGGTTTCTTTTAATAGGTAAAGTGATTGAAGAGGAAGGTTTATATGTATATTTTATACACGTGCGAAGCCGGATCGGGCCACTATGTTGTAGTAAAAAGGAAATATACTTTAAATATTACACCAAAACTGTAAAAACCGCCTTCAAAACTTGATTTCTTAAATAAAGAATGCGTCTTTACAAAAAGACGAAAATGAATAGGATTAAGGATTTTATCACGGTCTGTTAATTTGTTCTTCAAACAGTGGAAATCTACTGAATGGTTTTATTGTTTACCTACTCGAGACTCTCAGCCTACGTAACAGGGGTACTTGGCGTGACAATATGTATAATGTAAATGAACGATTACATGGATGTTTAAACATTTCGCTACATTCCAGATTTCAAGTTGTTTGGTCATTTTATACTGAGTGTTGTTATGTCTGATTTTTTTTAAACAACGAAACTTCTGACTTGAAAATAAAAACCAGTCAAGTGCGAGTCGCTCTCGCGCACCATACGCGCGTACCAATATGGTAGGTATATAAGTAAAAGTTTATCCATTACGACATTTAAACCTAGGCACTAGCATAGCATAGCTACCACTAGGTAGCCCGTTGTTTGAAATTCGAGCATAATAAATTTTAATATCTTGTTGTTAAGAACGCAATCTTCATTTCCTAAGACCAACTACTTTGTTTTCAAAATTTTTATTCCGCCATCTGTGATCTTTTATCGTTATCATCAATATATTTGTTTGTGTGTCTCAAATGCATGGTATTGTGGGTAATATTTTATTTATTTATTAAATGTACTTAATAAGCATTATTATTGAAAAATATTAGCGTTCTGCACTTTTCCTACCCATAAATGGCTGTATAATTTCAATTGTAATGTTCATAAGTTGATTTTTTTCTCAACTTCAAGGAATAACAGACCTCATTATTTGATATAAACGATACCTTTATATCTCCGTATCTTCCTGACAATAGATTCTGCAAAAGAAACAGATGGATGTATAGACAACAAAGGAATCCTATAAGGTTTCGTTTTTTCTTTCGAGGTACGGAACTCTAAAACTACGGGACAATCTGTAAAGCACATACTACAAAACAAAAACAGAAAGACTGAAATCAGACTTTACTACCACATTTACATTTTGCCTTTTATCCATATCTAGTTTTATTTATTTGAAACAATGAGTTATCACTTTAAAGTTAAAATTTTAGCTATGTTCCATCAAAAGTACCAGAGTTACTCGATTTAATTTTAAAAAACAACTGCTTAAAACTTCATAGGCGTAGTCGTGTGTAAAGGCTAGTATAATAATGTCAGAAAGCAGAAGTGCTATATTTTCTTATAATATCTTCAGTGGAATTCTAACAAACGTCGGCAATAAAAAGTAAAGGATTTATTATTGAAACAGTTGACGTCACTAGAAAATCTGACTCAGTTACCTAATCTTTTATATCTAAATACTCTGTATTCTGTCGCCTCTGTGGTCTAGCGGTTCAGGTGTTGGACTTGACTGCATGAGGTTTCGGGTTTGTATCCCTGGTCGGGCACCAAAAAAGGGTGATATGAGGGTCGGGATAGGATATGGGCACCTATCACATTGTGGTACTTAGTGTTTTCGGTTAGTCGTGGGTGCCCTGGTTGTTTTTTTGTATGTTATAGGAAGGTTGTACCTCTGACTACCTCTTCAGGGATATGGGCGTGAAGATAGTACTCTGTATTCTGTATACATAATATAAAGACGAATAATATTTTTTTGTCATGTGATCGGAACTTAAAGAACGTCTGAGCAGGCGGATTTCTGGAAAGAAACACATGCGATACCAAAGATGGTAACGGAGCACTAACGATCCGACAAACCTCTTGAGTACTGAGTTTACCGGCTATCCTTTCCATACACTGGATAGAGCAGTCCCAAAAATTCACATGTCTAATGTTTTAAAGAACCAGTACACATTGACGAAAAGAAACAATGTAAGTATATAATAATGTAATAAATATTCCCATTATATGTCATAATATGATGTATGCCAAACACGCAGTGGTGTTATTATTTTAATCAATAATATGCTAAATATCTAAAAATATGGTCCAGGTATGCTAAAATACGTCAGCAGTATAATGTTTTTTTCATACAAAGCAATCATGGATCTTGGTGACAAAAATACACAAGATTAACATGAATATGCTTAATAAGACTAGTGTTTCCAAAACACGATTCATTTCACTTTACTCGATAGAAAAAAAAAACAAAAAGTTAACCCTTTCAAAAAGTTAACCCTTTTTTGAAAGCAAAACCCAACTGTCTTTTTCAATTATGAAAATACTGACACCAGATTTAACATAAACATAGATAAGTACTATACCAAAACGATAAGTGTTTTTTTTGTTACTTTTAATTTTTTTTTTCAAATTTCTTTTATAGTGTCAAAAATAGTGATTTATCGCTTGACATTTACTTTTTCATAGTAATCATGGAACGGGGGAGTGCGGCGATTGGCTCTTCTGGCTGACTAAGTATGGAGCCTTAAAGTGAAACTTATAACACATCGTCTCAAAATTTTTGGTCTGTGTGTCGCATGTCGCGTGACGGTGTCGTCAGACCAGCCGAGACCAAAATGGCAGCGTCCATAGCTTATAGTTATAGATCAAGTTTCACTTTTACCGTATTTTCATACAACCACACATTCTTTTTCTTAAAGTAATTCTTATAGATTGTTATTCTTACGTAAAATATCAACATTCTGCACTCTCTTTCCAAGCCATCTTTAGTTTTGATCTAGTCTTTCCTTCACATCCCCTCTGTCGTCTAGCGGTGCGGCGTCGGTCTGTAGGTACTCCTTGAGGTTCCGGGTTCAATTCCCGGGTTGGGCAACCGTCGGCCTACGCCGCTAAGGACTTGGCGTACAGAATGTAAATAAGAAAAAAATTGCTAAGCGAGTACAGAAAGGAGCGGCAAACTACATATCGCTGGAACGGGAGACAGGAAACAATAGAAACTGTGTAGACCCATGCGGGTGTGGCCGCGGGCGAAAAATTCCCGAGAGAACTCAAACTTCACTGAGCAAACTGCAGTTTCACTGAAAAAACATTCTGTAGTACCTTACTGCACCAGCGTTTTCTAAAGCGGGCTACTAATATAAGTCAAACGGATACTGCAAAGTTATATATACCTAGTGTTACAAGAAAAGAAAACGTTAAAAGTTGAATTCAAAAAAAAATTGGCGTACTTGTAACTGACTGTTGCCCGTGGCTTTGCCCGCTTATAAATGTAACTTAAATCTTATTTCTTTTTTTCTTTTTGATGGTGGATGATAATGGAAGGCAAATAAGCAGACGGATTTCCTGGTGGTAAGAAATTCACGCCGCCTAGACACCAAAGGTGGTAATGTTGAATTGCCAACCTGAGGCCGGGATGTCAGGCCTCAAGCAAAAGTAAGTTTACCGTCCATTTTACTCTCCAAACCGGAACACGTCAACGACAAGCATTTGACGTTTTGGCGGCAGGAATAGATAGGGCGGACTCTGATACCAATCCGGGCGAGTCGCTGCGAAACTCTACAAACTAGTAGGATATCACGGTGTTGGTGACGGTTCAGTTCTTCTGCGGGATTGTTGGGATAGCATTAACAAACTATGATATGCTTTAACAGTTATTACGTAATTACAGTTTAAATGCGAAAGATCAAAACCAGGGTTTTGTATGTTTGCTATATATTGATGTGGTTCCTTTATGGTAAACCTCTCCCTGTAATAAATAAATAAAATCTATATATTAAAACGTGACGCCAAAACTTTGGACCCCTTTTTACGAAAATTGCGCGGACGCAGGAGTATAAAATTTGGCACACTTATAGTTTATGTGTAGGAGAAGTCCAGAACGCTAATATTTTTAATAATAATGCTTATAAAGTACATTAAGTCAATAAATAAAACATTACACACACTACCATGCATTTGACAAACACTCACAAACAAATATATTAATGATAACCATAAGAGATCACAGATGGCACACTTAAAAGTTTGGAAACAAAGTAGTTGGTCATGATAAATGAAGATGGCGTTCTTATCAACAAGATATTTAAATTCATTATGGTCAAATTTCGACCAACCACTAGTAAATACAACTCGACAGATTACATAAATTGATCTAACTCCAAAGTAAGGAAAATACATGCCTGTGTTATGGGTTTTACTCAACGATACGTAAACGTAGAAATACTAAAATAGATACCAGAATAAATTTAATAAACACCCAGACACGGAAATGCAGACATTAAAATATTCATCACACAAATATCTGTCCCCATCGGAATCGAATTCTGGCGTCACAGTCGGTTGGTGGCGTTAGGCGTGCACGCTAACCCCTCGACCACTGAGGTATTTGCATTGATCAAAAAATGACTCGGTGCAATGTCATGTGTCATGACATGTCACAACGGTGTCATGTGTCAATTGGTGCTTCAGATTTAAAGTACATTTTTCGATCTTGCATAGGTATTGCATCGCTTAAACTACTGGCACAAATATTTCTTAGAAACCATTATAATACTTCAAAGCGTTTTTTGCGTGTCCATCCGTCTGTTGTAACTAATCTTAAATACATTTACGACTTAGCTTACATCAGAATAAATTATATCTTCGTCCCGTAAAAATAGCTGTCTTCTCACAAGGTTAAGACTGTGATACAGACAGAAAGGATGTTTTCGTGATGTTTCTTCTTCATACAGATTTGTATTTTTATCGCAGACGGCACTTGAACCCGCAATCTTAGGTTGTCGTCTTACCCTAACGATCGGTCTCTGTATGATACACACCAACTACACACTAACTAAATTGAACGCAGATAACTATCCGTAGTAACAAGTTTAATTTAAATAAATAATAAATAAATATCCCTGGACAAGTTACACGAATTGAATCTAACCCCAAAGTAAGCAAATTATATGCTTGTGTTATGGGTGTTAGTCAACGATTCTAACACATAGAAATACTTAAATAGATACCAGAATAAATTTAATAAACACCAAAACCCGGCAATGCAGATACCTAAATGTTCATCACACAAATGCCTCCGTCGGGAATCAAACCTGAGCCTCGCGGTTGGTCAGTGTAGTTAGGCGTGTGCACTAGCCACTCTACCAACGAGGCGGTCATAATTTAAACTATCGATTATTGTTGTTTCGGTCATTCTATTACGGTATGCCTATCTTCGACAATATTTAAATAGAACACTAATTTATGAAGAGACTGAATCTATCCTAGGTTCAATTGCGGTACGCGCTAATTATCTTTAATTCTTCAGTTTAAAATAGGCATACATATTTTCGTTATTTGTTTAATTTTAATTAGTATTCTGTTTTTTTTATTTTTTGTTTCTTATTTTGATCTTACTAGATAATTGTATAGGGATTGTATAAGTTTAATTTAATTGTAATCTATTGGTATATTCTAATTAATTGGTATCCCAAGACACAAACTATGCATAGTTGGGGGATAAATAAATAAATATCCCTGGACAAGTCACACATATTGAATCTAACCCCCTAAGTAAGCAAGCAATTACTTGCTTGTCTTATGTACCCCAAAGTAAGCAAATTATATGCTTGTGTTACGGGTGTTAGTCAACGATACTAATACATAGAAATACTTAGATACCAGAATATTTTTAATAAACACCCAGACCCGGAAACGCAGACGTAGACATCTAAATGTTCATAACACAAATGCCTGCCCCAGTCGGAAATCGAACCCGAGCCTCGCGGTCGGTCGATGTGGCTAGGCGTGTACGCTAGCCACTCGACCAATATTATATATTTAGACAGTGAAAGACCTTATGAAATTATCATGTAAAAATGGTATTATGGTAATGGTATATGGTCTTCTTTCAATTTTCTAATGAAAACAACGTTGCCGAGTTTGGATATGTGCCCAACTGGCGATTGACTTGCCACCTATCACACTGTGGGACTTAGTGTCTAGCAGCGTACACTGACGCTGTGCAGGCAGAAAAAGTAACCCAGTTGCAGAACCTACCACTTAGTCGGACTGACTGAACTACTCAAACAATCCACTAACAGATATTCCACTGTCAGGCGTTGGGGTTATTACATACCGACGTCACATAAGCAGAGCAGCTGTTTTGAAAACACCGTGACACTGAGGCTAGTCGGTATGAGAGTACTGCGCGAGCCGCCCGTCTCCTGCCGCCCGCGCCATACACTCGCGGTAGAATGAAAACGACCCTCTTCACTTCCAACACAAACTTGCACTTAATACGTGCTTCCACTGAATATTAATGACAAAAACTTTTCGAACAAGTGTTTTAACAGTTAAGTAAAAAGTGTTTTTTTTCCACGAAGTGACTTTGACATTTTTTTTTGAGAAATGAAGCAAAGAATTCAATTAATATACTATTTTGTGTTTTAAAAAAAGAATAGATTCAGTTTCGTTTTCAAGTGCGACAATTAAAGAAGGTACGTCGGAAAACATGTATTTTTTAATAATTTATGCAAATGTATGCAAAGTTACCTTCCCAAGGTTAAATTACAATGCATTATTAATTTTAATTTCTTTGTAAGCAAATACTTATAATATTTAGAATAACCACAAATAAAATAATAATACCATCTTCTGTTAAAATATATTTGCACATTTCAAACTTTTTTAAAGTCACATTATTGTAGCTAATCTTTTGAGATCAGAAAAAAGAGAATTCACGTAATTGTGAGACGTTTAATATGAAATAAATAATAAACAAATTCTTTATTTCCGATAACAAAGATCCATATCATTAACTACAATAATGACTACTATAAATTATATAGAATAATACTAGTAATAGTAGTAATAAATCAGAAATTAATTTTTTTTACAGTAAGCATGTTCGAATTATGAGTTACATTAAAATTATAGTAGTAATACATAATTAAATATATTTTAAAATAGAAAAAAAGTCAAAATTATGCATTAAGCGAAAGAAATAAAATTAATATTTAATATGTTGCATCATTGCATGTCACGTGTTGATAACATAGAGTAAAGTATCTTCACGCCCATATCCCCGAAGAGGCAGGCAGAGGCACAACAAAGGCACCCACGACTAGCCGAAGACAGTAACTTGATAACATCAATGTCTTGTAGGCCATGGTAGATTGGCCATCGCAATCATTGTCAGGACCACATTAGTGCTTCCTCTGACCCTACGCACCAGTGATGCGACTCTTACGTATGGTAGCACTAAAGCAATCCACCCAGTTTGTGCAAAAATTTCGGAAGCGCTACAGTGTCTTGGCAGACCCATTACCGCCCTAAACGCGTTATTAAGTTGGATTCGAATGGCACCATATGAAGTACGATCACATCTGGCCCACAAGCTGCACGTATAAAGGGATGTACATTGTACAGTATGCTTTAAATAGCAATAGGTTCACTTCCACAGAACAGCGTGCAAATCTGCGGGCCAGCATGTTCGTTCGGACCGATAGCGCCCTCCGTTCCCTTTCCATATGTTGTCCTTGGGTCAGACGTGACTATACGGCCTAGGTATTTAAATTGTGTTACTGTCTCTGTTTGAAATGAAATGAAATTTATTTATTTGCGGAATATTTATGTCAAAAAGTTGTTAGTATATACTTATTCGTACAAAAACATATTATACTACCACATTATGGTGTACAAATATTTAAGAAGCAGGTATTTTAATTAAAATATATAAATTTTATACCGGCACAAATTACACAAATTGTATCTAACCCCAAAGTAAGTAAATTGTATGCTTGTTTTATGGGTGCTAGTTAACGATGCATGCTAATAGGAAACATACATAGAAATAATTAAATAGATACCTACCAGAATAAATTTAATAAACACCCAAACCCGAAAATAAAGTCATCTAGATGTTCTTCACACATTTCCGTGTCGGGCAATAAAAAATTAGAAAATGTATATTTTCAATTTTCAAATAGATAATAATGTTGCCCGGAATAGGTTATGTGCCCGATTGACGTTAGACTTGCCACCTATTACATTGTGAAACTAGTCGTGGGTACCTTGGTTGTGTTTCTGCCTAGCCCTTGGGCTTGAAGATATATTTAGATTTTATTATTCTGTTATTTTGATCAAATTTTAGCTTATCTACTAAAAAAACTATCACCGTTTCCAAACCTAGCCAGTCAGAAAAAGACATGGCTTAACAAATTCTTATCTACTCCTACTATACTCCTATTTAGCTTAACTATCTTACTAAATATAGTGGAAGATGTCCAGCACTTGATGATATATGTCAAATACGGCGATAAAGTTTACTATTTGTTTTGCAAAATGTAGAATTAAGAAATTAAGTGCTTCTATTTGTAATTTCTTAATAATAATTATGTTTTGCACAGGAGCCTAGTTTATGATATTTTGCTTTTGTGCATATATGAGTATAAACTATATTGTTACACTGTAAACTGTTTAAGACGCTCTTGTGAAACGTAACGTATTTATAATTAACTAGCTGCGCCCCGCGGTTTCACCCGCGTAAGTCCCAATCCCGCGGGAACTCCGGGATAAAAAGTAGCCTATATGTTATTCTGGGTCTTCAGCTACCTACATACCAAATTTCATCGTAATCGGATTTGTAGTTTTTGCGTGAAAGAGTAACAAACATCCATACATCCATACATCCATACATACAAACTTTCGCATTTATAATATTAATAGGACTAGTGGTCGAAATTCGACCACAACAAATTTTAATATCTTGTTGGTAAGAACGCCATCTTCATTTCTCACGAACAACTACTTTGTTTCCAAACTTTTTAGTGCGCCACCTTTGATCTTTTATTATTATCATCAATATATTTGTTTCTGTGTGTCAAATGTATGGTAGTGTGGGTAATGTTTTATTTATTGAGTTAATGTACTTTATAAGTATTATTATTGAAAAAGATTAGCGTTCTGCACTTCTCATATACATAAACTATAAGTGTACCTAATTTCATACTCCTCCTCCTAAAAAGTACTACTACTCCTCCTCCTCGTAAAAAGGGGTACAAAGGTTTGGCATCACGTATTAATATATAGATTACCTACTTAATACCTATTTGATTTCATCTATTAGTAAAAAAAACCTACTATGAAAGTATTTTGTAGTGTTCGTCAACAACATTTGGTACTTGTACGCTTAGTGCAACTGCAGCTTAGTTAAAAAGGTATCAAATATGGAAATGTACTTATTGAGCTAAAAGGTGTCTATTTAAATTATATTAAAGACAACAATAAGTCCAAAATAATAAAAGATCTAAAATGTAAAAGTGTGCAAGTGACTTTTTATAATCTTATTATCAAACTTATTACCAGTTTTTCTGACACCCAAGCATTTGTATGTTTATACAAATTCCGAAATGAACACAAAACCCGACCATCTCCTTAGTAAAATTAAAATAATGTTTTTTTTTTCAAAATTTCACATTCCCAGTTTATGTACTGAAACTGCATTTTTTACTGTCTGTAACAATGTCTTGAAAATATTAACTTGTTACTACAATGCAAAACAATTTCTGCCAGTCGCATCTGTTTGTTTTGTATTCGCAATATACTTAAAATTAAGGCACGGTTTTTAGTATGGTTCACATAAATAAATAGAGTATTATCTGAGAAAGGTTTTATATGTATAACTAGTTAAAGTTTTATGTATTTTTTTTAAATACGACAACAATTTCAAAATGTCTGAAAAGTTTAAACACTTTGGAAGCTTTCATTGAAAATGCTGCTAAAACACTAACAGTTATTTTCAAAACAACGTATAACAAACCCCACAGGTTGCTTCCCTATCACACAAAAAAAACTTCACATACTTTTGTTGACATGTAATATACATGTACATGAACATGAACATGTAATTAAACAATAATCATGTCATTGATAGAAGAAGGCGTTACTTTACGAAAATCTATCCTTAAATCCAAATAAAGTACATAAAATTGTTCTATAGGGTT
>NJDD01003842.1:133698-145726 GCA_002245505.1 Calephelis nemesis | reverse complement strand
AAACACAATGAACAATCGTATAAAAATGACAGATTCGAAATTCAAATGTAATATTTTTTTATTTTTAAGTGTAACAGTATTTATGGCCAGACTAAGTATATACAATAAGACGTTATGGCGGCAGGAATAGGTAAAGCGGTGGTACCAATCCGGGCGAGTCGCTGCAAAACTCTACCACCTAGTCAGATGTCACGGTGTTAGTGACGATAAGCCTATGCTCGCCTTTTACGAGCTGCCTGCCAAAAAAGGCAGATGGTCTATTCTGCAAAGGAGCCCGGACCAACACGGGGCAACATCTGGACCGCCAAACCACAGAGGCAAAACTTGACTGACTGATTGATATATTTGTATTTGTTCTATCGATTGATTGATTACCAACCGCCACCGACCAACCGCGAGAATCGGCTTCCATTCGCGACGGGAGCGATATTTGTATGATAAACATCTAGATAACTGCATTTCTGGGTCTGGTTGTGCTAATAAATCTTGTTCTTGTATATACTACCTATTGTGTTTCTATCTATAGTGATCGTTACCTAACACCCATATCTGAAACATAATATAAACTGTTTACTTTGGGGTACATTCACTTTGTGCAATTCGTTGAGGGATACTTATTTAAGTTGTTCCGTCCCTGTGCTGGTCCCTCTGTCAAAAGACAATCTGCCTCGGTGCTAGGCAGCTCGTAAAAGGCGAGTACCAACAAGACCACTGCTAGTAGAGTGCTGTGCAACTAAGAGTCTACCCTGACAAGTTGCTGTCAGGGTAGACCTACCGCCTTAACTATTCCTGCAGTCGTAATGACTGTGTCATGTTACTGTCTGGATGGTAGAGTATCAAAAATACTTGCCGGATAGCCTGGTAGTCTCTTCCCATCAAGAGATCGGTGTGCTTGTTTGCTGACTTCTCACATAAAAAAAACGTATTTATTGATCGATTGGTTGAGCGATTGATGGATTGATTGAAGGGTAGATTAATTGATTGAAAGGGTATTCAAATGAAATGTCTTGTTTAGAAGTTTAGTTTATTTAATTCCAGATAAATATTTACTATTCACGTCAGTCAAATTCGCTACAAAAGTTTGGTCTGAGGATGAAAAAAAAACAAAAGTAAGCTAAGAATAATTCCTATCTTTCAAGTGCTTTCCGTAGTAGATCATAATTTCACCCCTGTGCTAATTTTGGTCCAGGTGCTGTACTTAACTGCATGTGACCCCGCGTTCGATTCCCGGGACGGGCAACAAAAAGAAAATGTAGTTTATCCAATTTTCTAATAAAAAAAAATGTTGCTTGGGATTGGACATGTTCCCGGTTGGCGATAGGATTGCCACCTATCACATTGTGGGCCTTAATGTCTTCGGCTAGTCATGGGTACCCTGGTTATGCCTCAGCCTACCTCATTGGGGATATGGGCGTGAAGATAGTTTTTTTTAGATTATAATTAACCTTAAAGTATAGACTGCAGGTTGATTGCTAGTATAATAATAAAATCAAATAACCAATGGTAATCGCTTTGTAGAGAGTCTGTCTGGAATTTGTATCATAAACATTTATCTCTAGATATTCCAGAGTCTGTTTTTATAGGTGATGTGTATTTGCTGTAATAAATATGTCTTCTTGTATGCTTTCTTATCTCATAGAAAATGGGTGTGTTTTATTTTAAAATACATAGCATGTTGGTATAAGTATGCGTATATATACAGTTGCGTTTATATATCAAATCACAAAATGTGTCTTTGCTAATCTATAAAAATCTATGCCACTTTTCGTTGTCATTTTATAACTCAGGAACGGGCTCACCTATCCAAACCAAATGTTTAGGCTTTGTTTGGACTATTTAGTAGATAGTTTATGTGAAGTTTGCATAAAATTGGTCGAGTTGTATTTATCGTATTTTTTGTAACAAATAAAGTCAATAAATGGCGGATCATTTTGTTAATGGGTATTTTTCAGTCAAGTTGAAACTTTAGTCAGATGAGGATTGTGCTGTCATATTAAAACTTTTTTCAGTTGTTTTTTTTTCTTTGTTTCTTTCGTTGTGTTATGTTATTCATGCAGTCATATACGTAGCGAAGCACGTACCCGGCCGCTAGTAAATTACATTTTATTAGGAACAAACACTCGAATTAACTAATGTCTCAAAAATGTTAGGAACAATGTTTCGTTAAAATTATTGTTAGGCAAATAATTTGGGCATAACCGTGGGCAATTTGTAGTGACAAATAAATTACGACAACGGCTAACGGATAATAGCTATAAATATTGGTTTAATACTTGTGGAGATTGAAGACGTTTACCTTGACCTTTACTTTTGTACTAAGACCTGTGAAATTTATCACAACACTGTCAGGGCTCTTGGTAGAAACTAGAGGTCAAGTGACATCACACAAGTGCATTATATAAATAAATGAATATTGAATAATTGAACTGTACAGGGTGTACAGTTTAATAATTCATCTAATAAATAAATTTCAGTTTCGTTTCTGAGCAAGTAATGTTTTATAATAAAATCTGTAATAAAAATGAAACGTATCTTATTTATATACGTAGTTTATTGTGTGTAGAATATCTTGTTGAAACCCATCGAAATATGTTCTTATTGCAGAAGCCACTGCAAGAAATTATTTTTTTTAATCCATTTTTTCAGGTAGGATCTTAGTTTGTGATTTTTTTTATGTTATAGGAAGACAAACAAGCAGACGGATTTCTTGATGGTAAGAAATTCACGCCGCCTAGAGACACCAAAGATGGTAATGGTGCGTTGCCAAACTGAGGTCACGATGTTAGTCCTCGAGCAAAAGTAAATTTACCGGCTACCTTACCCTAGGAAACGGAACACGTCATGACGTTATAGCGGCAGGAATACGGCTGCGAAACTCTACCACCTAGTCAGATGTCACGGTGTTAGTGATGATAAGCCTATGCTCGCCTTTTACGAGCTGCCTGCCAAGAAAGGCAGATGGTCTATTCTGTAAAGGAGCCCGGACCAACACGGGAATTTGAAGAGTCGTCCGAATCGTTCACATTCCTTTCCAGTCTATCAACTTTCGCAAAAATCGTGCTTCCAAATTCAAAAACATTTTTAAAATTTACATTAACACAATACTTGTTAAATTCCCAGAAAAAATAGATACTGTTAGGTTTTGTAATTAATCTGACGTTTAAATACAACTGAAAAAAGATAAAATGTAACTGATAGCATTTAATATTATACATAGCAGAATCGACAAGTTTATGTATTAGAAAACATAAACAACACACAATCTACCTACTTCCATATACCATACCTACTTCTACTGTATCAATACAATGCAATAACTCTTTATTGTGCGCCAAATACAGAGAAATTACATATACATCAAATAAAACTTAAATTATAAGATAAACAAAGGCGACCTTATCGCCAAGTCAGCGATCTCTTCCAGGCAGGCAGGCCAGTATTCGATGTATTTTAATTATCAATAAAATCTAATGTATTAGAGATATTCAGTTGAGACTTCGTATGTAAGTCTATTATTGACATCATAATTTGAAAATATGAACTATGTGGTACATCGAAAACCAACTCTATGAAGGCTAAAAAAATATGAAACACTTCGAGAAAAGGTTGGTGCCCTTGCGCTTCGCTTGGCTCGTCTTGGCGGAGGCACTGCTGTATGGGGGTCATATAGATTACCTCAATTCAAGAGACGGGAGATATGTGTATTTAATAATACTTGATGAAAGCTAACTTCAAACTGTAGAACAATAAGCAAAATCAGATATTATTACCAAAATATCAGCCGTTTGTCAACCTGACAAAAATTTGTTACATGTTTAACACTTTCCCGCTCGGCTATAAAGGGTAATAGTGTTGTTGGATCTGTATAAAATATTTATTTCTAAACAAGTTTAGTTGCTCTAGGATTATTCGTAAGTACGTTAATATGTCTGATTAACGAAACATGAAATCGCCTCTGTGGTCTAGCGGTTCAGTTGTTGGACTTGATTGCATGAGGTCCTGGGTTCGAATCCCGGGTCGGGCAACAAAAGAAAAATTGGGTTTTTCAAATTTTCTAACAAAAAAAAATGTTGCTTGGGATAGAATATGTGCCCGGTTGGCGATAGGCTTGCCACCTATCACATTGTGGGACTTAGTATCTTCGACTAGTCGTGGGTACCCTGGTTGTGCCTCTGCCTACCTCTTCGGAGATATGGGCGTGAAGATACTTTTTTTTTAAATTATGGGATAAGATTATGAGCTAAGAATAAACCGATACTAGTATCGGTTACCTACTTTGATAAAGTTTCCACTATTTTAATGTTTTTGTTTAAATTACATATTTGAACTTTTCCAACAAAAATTGGAACAATCGCAACAAACTATTTCCAAACTAATATAATATAAATTACTACACAAAAATTAAATATGAAAATTACTTTAACAAATGTTTTGCTAGTAAAAAAATGAAATGTTGTGCGGAACTACTACATTTGAAATAATATTAAGCGTTCCTAACGTATAGATCTATAATTTAAAAAAAAGTACGTTTTACGATGTAGTTTAAGTTTTTATGTAGCACCGAAATCGTGGGTCCCAAAAAAAAATCAAATGTATTTTTTTTTAAGTGTGACCCTCTTTTTTCCTCAATTTGCATAAATCACGACTAACTGATATTCTTTCACGTCGTTATTAAAAAGCCGTAAACATAGATTTCTGTAACGGAAAGGTAGACACTATCCTTGTACTAAATTAAAATTCCCGGCAGTGTTCCTCCCTTCTGCAATTGTGGCCAGGGCTTGAAATACCGGTATTTTTAGAAACCGGTATTAATGACCTTGAAGCAATACCGATACCAAGGCGATACCTGTACTGTTTATACCGGTACCAGACTTAGTACCGGTACTGTTGCTTTAAGGGTTCTGATACCGGTACTGTTTCAATAATACCGGTACTAGAAAACATATAACTTATCATTTTTTCTTCAATCGAAGATAGCTCTGTTCCTTCATAAGAGATTAAAATAATACCGATACATAAAAAAGAAAATTGGCAACTTCGCACTTGTATTTAACGGGTACCTTTATTGGATACCGGTTTTTATCGGTAATCATACCAGTACTTGTTAGATACCTGTATCAGGTCAGTACCGGTATACGAAGTACCGGTACCCACTTTGGAACCGGTATCCAGGTATCGAAATGGCAAGAACCGCTAAATACCGGTATAGAACCTGTACTTTTCGTACCGGTTTCAAGCCTTGATTGTGGCTATACGTTCAGATGCCCCAAAAGAGTGTCACCGCTTAATTAATCATTAAAACCTTTTCGTTAGAAGAAACAACAATTAGCACAAGAAATATTTTTTTATTTTGTTTGTCAATAATAATTATAATATAGTACATAAATTTAGTTAAATTAATTATTTTCATAAAAACATTTTTTTGTACATCATCGATAATATGCAACTTGATTCTCATGGTTACCGAGGACCTGAATGCTGCAGTTAGTTATTCGAAAACCCCATAATTGTGGTTAAGATGCCTTCTCAAATATGTTGATTTCTTGTCGCATTTGCTATTTTTAAAAATGTAGCTTCTCTAGTCACATTAACGTAACATTTTTATCTAAATATAAATAAAGTTTAACTTGTCTTGGGATAGTAAAAAACTACCCACACGCTCGTATACCCAATAAGGTGGCCAGAGGTAAAACAAGGGCACTTACGCCTAGCTGAAAACACTATTAATAGTAGTGGTATTATAGTGATTAGGTTGTTGTGAGTTTTAAAGATTAATTGAAGCGATGTAGTACGAATATGGGCTTGCGTATAAATTTAATGTAACAAGATATTTTTGCTTCCTTTAGTCTAAGGTTTTTGACCGCCTCGTCGGGCGAGTGGCTAGCTAGTAAAAAACTACCCACACGCTCGTATACCCAATAAGGTGGCCAGAGGTAAAACAAGGGCACTTACGCCTAGCTGAAAACACTATTAATAGTAGTGGTATTATAGTGATTAGGTTGTTGTGAGTTTTAAAGATTAATTGAAGCGATGTAGTACGAATATGGGCTTGCGTATAAATTTAATGTAACAAGATATTTTTGCTTCCTTTGGTCTAAGGTTTTTGACCGCCTCGTCGGGCGAGTGGCTAGCGAACACGCCTAACTTCACCAACCAACCGCGAGGCTCGGTTTCGATACCCGACGGGGGCAGACATTTGTGTGATGAACATTTAGATGTCTTCATTTCCGGGACTGGGTGTTTATTAAATTTATTCTGGTGTCTATTTAAGTATTTAGGTATTAGTATAGTTAACTAACACCCATAATACAAGCATATAATTTGCTTACTTTGGGCTTAGATTCAAATTGTGTAACTTGTCCAGGGATATTCATTTATTTATTTAGTGCGGTCCAAAGTCGTAGCAATTTTGTGGCTTAACCTTAACAAAATTAAGGGATTAATTGAGACAATATATGAAATCTTTTAATATGGTTGTTCTATAGAATGGAAGAAATGACCCTTAAAAGAATTAACCTTTCAGCCTTGGAAATTTACGAGTCGTCTCTATGGAATGTAAATTTCGCTTGTCGTAATAAGTTCCGTATTACTCGTAACCTGCGCGCCCAAATTGCTTTTCTTTATAATACCATCTCTCGTCAACACGTAGAGATTAATTCTTTTGTTATTCAAGTTACATACTCAACAAATAAATGAATTATATGAATATTGTCAAAATGTTACTGCAATTTATATTATTGTATATATTGTAAAACAAAGCAAATGGTTTCTGATGGCAACAATATTTACTACTAGCAGTTTCACGCAGCTTCGCCTGCGTAACTTGGCTGCTACTACACCGATTTTGATGAAACAAAGTCTATGTCACTCAGGGATAATGTAGCATTCTAAAGATAAATTAACTAACTAACTATCTAATAAACTAAAGATAGATTTTTTGAAATCGGTCCAGTAGTTTCGGAGCCTATTCATTTCAAACAAACAAAATAAAAAAATCAAACCTTTTCTCTTTATAATATTAGACTTGTTATTTAAGTTTCATACTCAATAACTAAATAAATTATATTTCTATTGTGAAAACGTTACTACAGATACTATATAACAGTTAGTAAAACAAAGCTAATGATTTCTTCCTGGCATTTTTTTTACTGTTTATCCGATAGACTAAAACAAAATACGGCAAAGGCGAGCACATGTTTCGTCTCCGCAGAGTAAGCCTTATTTCACTTTCCAATGTATACGGTTTTACAACAAACTCCTAGATAATATGAAAGACCTTCCAATAGTGAAATTTAAGAAGTGTGTTATATTGAAATTATATGAAAACGGTATTATACCATTGCTGAATATTTAGCAGATCAAAACGCTTGGGATTAATAATTGGGATTAATAATCTCATGTCAATCTCTGATAAACAAAACGTATCAAAACTTTAATTGTTCTATATATAAGACAAAAAGGAAATATATAATATATAAGGAAAAAAGACAAGCCCAAGTGTCTTTCCGGATCTTCTCAGTGTGTATGTCACCGTTTTTAATCCGATGGTACGTTTAGTATTAAATAGACACATCACAAGTAGCTCTTCTTAATTTCTATAATATAAAAATGAATCGCTAAATGTGTTGGTAAGCGCATAACTTCCGAACGACGGGACCGATTTGGCTAATTCTTTTTTATTGTATTTGTTATTACCAGGAGAAGGTTCTTATGAAAAGAAATGCCGGGAAAATTGCAGGGAAAATAGGAAAAATATTACTTCATTATTTTCCATACTGAACGGGTGAACCGAAGTTCGCCGGAGCAGCTAGTGTGAAATAAAAACATTTGATTTAATTTTATTTGACTGTAGTTATGGTTGCAGGAGTAGACATATTATCTGTGGCACCAAACCGAATGAGCTGTAACCAGTGTTCTACCACTTGATACTAGTAATCTCTGTTTCGTACATTGACCTCTAACGTCCAATGTTAATAATGTTTCTCTAAAAATGGATTTCAAGCAATCTAGATAGCTGCGTATCCGCCGGCCTATCCTATACCTAATTGCCATATTTATCCTGTCCACAGATATGTTATTGGCAAGCGATAACATAAAAATGGATCAAAATATCAATCTTGGACAGCAAGTTTTGGAATAGGATTGATTATTAATATTGGCCGTAAGTATAGTTTCATACCTGAGATACAGAAAAAAAATTTAAAAAGTGTTCTTTTAGCTATTTTTTTAATCATAAACGCCTATTTTGCCAAATACCTTAAATGTACAGAAGTCAATCTGGAACAGTTTTATAATTATTCTAACGCCATTCAGGGCTAATTTATTAAAATTCCTAGTAACAGATAAGGATTAAGGCTTTTATTTGTTACTAGGAATGTTAATTATTTTCAGATTTCTATAATGAGCAGCTAGACGGTGCATTCCCCCTGAATTATATTACGCGATAATGTTACTCTCTCCATCATTATAACTCTATAACAAACGTTTTGTCAGGGACCCAATTCACAAAACGTTCACTCCGCAGTTGAAGTAGGTTCAGACGGTGTATCTCTTGAATAATATAACGTCAAAACCAGTTATGAGCCATATAAGCACGAGCCTTCAACCAACATATTAAGTTTTAATTTTTCATAATTTCTTAAATATATAAGAGTGCTGATTACGTATCTCAGTTGCCTACTCAAAATGGAAAAGTGTACATCAAATAACTGTCAAATGATGTCATTTGTGTATGCTATCCTACTGTTGGTCACTGGAGATAGCAAATATAAAACACGTCATTTGACGGCTATTTGATGTACACTTTTCCATTTTGAGTTGGCAACTGAGATGCATAATCAGCAACCTGGTCTACTTACTCGCGTAGCGCTCTATGAGCCATTGCTACGCATCTTAAGATTTAAGTTTGCTTTTAAATATAAGTGCGTCTTCTGCACTTTAGTAGGTACTATTACTTATTCTGTGTTTATGTCAATGAGAATTTTTTTTAATAAACGTCATCGTCATTGCATGAGGCCACAGTAAACAATAGCATGATTATTTTATGGAAAATTTGGATCCTCTTCGCAATTACCACTTGTATAGAATGTTGCTACTCTAATTATATTGTCGTAACTGTTTTATCACACACTCTCTCTCTCTCTCTCTTACACACACACACACATACCCATAAATCAAAATCAGCACCTTAAATTCGAAAGTTCTTTCACTTTTGTTTTAATTTATAATTGTTTTGAGTTTGATTTATAAATAAATTTAAATTATAAGAAACATTGTTTTACCTAACTTTAGAGGGGGCAGTCTCACTGCGCTAAAGTTTCTAACTTTAGCAGTTGAGAGCGCTAAAACTGTTTGTATGTATAACGATTTTTGTTCCGAATAAACTTAATCATATTTTTTTTATGATATTGGAAGGCAAATAAGCAAACGGATTTCCTGATGGTAAGAAATTTCCGCCGCCTAGAGACACCAAAGGTGGTAATGGTGCGTTGCCAACCTGAGGTCGGGATGTTAGGCTTTGAGCAAAAGTAAGTTTACCGGCTACCTTACCCTCCGAACCGGAACACGTTATGACGTTATGGCGGCAGGAATAGGTAAGGCGGTGGTACCAATCCGGGTGAGTCGCTGCAAAACTCTACCAACCAGTCAGATGTCACGGTGTTGGTGACAGTAAGCCTTTGCTCGCCTTTTACGAGCTGCCTGGCAGGAATGCAGATGGTCTATTCTTCAAAGGAGCCCGGACCAACACGAGGACATTATTATTATCAATGCGTCAAATGACTCAGTTTCTTAAGATGTGAAATAATCTGGATGGGATAAAGATATTTCGGTGAGCGTGAATGGCCGTTCGCACCTTCACCGGCGACGTTTTACGGCACCAAATTACACCGCCGCCATCTTACACATTAACATTGATGGAAGGTCAGCTCAAATTAAATCTGGACGTTGTACTTGACTCGTTTATTACACCGAATGAAACAGTTCAGAAAACATTTGCATACTTTCGCGCGTGCTCACAAACGATCATCTATACCTATGTAGGTATATCGTGACATTGTCCTAGATAACGATTATTATTAAAAGTTGGTTACTTTAATTCGTATTTCGTGTAAATTTTGTGTTTTTGAAGTAAAAACTTCTTTAGCGGAGTTGCGCACTTTTTTTGGAATGGGTAAAAACTTCTCAACTCGCGTCAGGACACGAAAATTCGTAAGACGGATAAGGGCGCTTACGCGCATGTTCGTGTTGTCATATCAACACGAACATTCGCGCACATTTGTGTACGATAGCGCAATAAATGAATATTGTATTCTTCCACATAATTATTGATAGTACTTTGACACTGATAATTAAAGCAATTCGTGCAAAAATATTCCTTAACCATTCCGAAATATCAAAAATGCGCAATGTTAGTATTCAAGTTTTCACTTCTGCCGGCACTCCCGGAGTGCAACCCGGTTTTTGTCATCTGTCAATATATAATCAATGTGGTATTTACTTTTTTTTATTATTTCGTTTTGATTAAAACTTGCAAGTTTGTCAGAATTCCTGTTAAAGTATATGCCAATAGGTGACCTTCAAGTCCATTTTGTAAGGTTTCTGTGAAAACATACTATTGTCAATTTTAAAATTCTTTTCTAATGAAAAATCAACTAGTTTTCGTCCACATATGCTTTTCCCGTATAAGTATTTACTAAATGCACTTTCCTTACATCTCTGCGTCAGTTCAACTTTCGTATTTAGAACCGTCAAATATTATATTTTTTTACATAAAAACTCGAGAGCTAGATCTAGCTAACCTAAGTCTTCTTTTGAGTATAGAATACACCTGAATAAATAACTAAATGACAGCGTTTGATAGTTCTATTTGTAGAGTCGCTACCCTCTTAGGGAAAAGTGTTGAAACTTAGTATGCTATTTTAAAATATTTCTTGACGATAAATCCGACACCATTTCTATCTGCAGTCGAATGTGTGTGATAGAAAAATATGTTTATGGTATTCTTCGATTTAGTCATATTTTCTTCTTACTTCTGATAAGCCCATTATGTCACTGTTGATAGACTTAAGCGCATGATTTACAATTAGTAATAACATTAACCTTAATACTCGTATATATGCACAATGCTTGGTTTGGGATAAAACATTTTTTTTATGTTATAGGAAGGCAAACAAGCAGACAGATTTCCTGATGGTAAGAAATTCACGCCGTCTAGAGACACCAAAGATGGTAATGGTGCGTTGCCAACCTCAGGTCAGGATTTTAGGACTTAAGCAAAAATAAGTTTGCCGGCTACCTTACCCTCCAAAAAGGAAAACACGTAATGACGTTATTGCGGCAGGAATAGGTAAGGCAGTGGTACTAATACGGGCGAGTCGCTGCGAAACCGTACCACCTAGTCAGATGTCACGGTGTTAGTGATGATAAGCCTATGCTCGCCTTTTATGAGCTGCCTGGCAAGAAAGGCAGATGGTCTATTCTGCAAAGGAGCCCGGACCAACACGGGGGAAAACATAATCAAAAAACGATAATGAAAGCAATATTGAAAGTGGTGGCGACGACGGTGACGGTAATGGTTGGGGTGTTGATGATGATTTCATATCGGTGTCACAACTATATGATAAAATTATTAGTCAACGATAGTAAAACATAGAAATGCTTCAACAGATACTGAAACAAATTTTACAGTATTGGTCATTATGTCTTAAAGATTTCGTGAAGGTGTCACCATGGGGTCGTGACGATGTCGTGACTTAACTGTCACCGACACGGTGACAGTTAAGTTAAGTGGCAGTGTTAAGTTCTTCAAATTAGCACCAGCTATTAAACATTACTTATAGGGTCTGTTTCAAACAAATAGTTTTTCTTCATCATTACAGTCAGCTACATTTCGTTCAATCCTTTTCTTTTGTTAATAAAAATGAACTAAAGTGCTGTGAAGTTCTACTTGGTATTGTAGTCTTGAACACTCTGTGATACAGACTATAATATCAACTTAACTTTGCTCTAACTATAGTCTGTACATTAC